>VZUI01017364.1:0-18651 GCA_013401135.1 Cettia cetti
CCCAGGGCTCACCCTGAGCTGGCCAAAACTCATCCTGTGCTAGCCAAAGCTTATCCTGAGCTGGCCAGGGCTCATCCTGATCTGGCCAGGGCTCATCCTGTGCTGCCCAGAGCTCATCCTGAACTGGCCAGGGCTCATCCTGAACTGGCCAGGGCTCATCCTGAACTGGCCAGGGCTCATCCTGTGCTGCCCAGAGCTCACCCTGAGCTGGCCAAAACTCATCCTGAACTGGCCAGGGCTCATCCTGAGCTGCCCAGAGCTCATCCTGAACTGCCCAGGGCTCACCCTGAGCTGGCCAAAACTCATCCTGAACTAGCCAGGGCTCATCCTGAGCTGGCCAAAACTCATCCTAACTGCCCAGGGCTCATCCTGAACTGGCCAAGACCCATCCTGAGTTGGGTGCCCGTCATCCAGAGGCAGAGGGGAGACATTGGATCCAAAAGCAGCCCCAGAACACCACCTGTGGGTGTTCTCCTCTTTGCTGCAGGGGATGGGGCTCACAGATCCCCAGCACGGTGGCAGTCGTGCACCAGCAAGAGCTCACAGCATCCCCTGAGCTGGAAGGGACCCCCAAGGACCATCAGAGCCCAGCTCCTGAAAGGATGGAGCATCAGATTTAAGCCAGTATTTGAGCAGCAGGACCCAGCAGGACAGAGCTTGTCCTGCTGAGGTGGAACAGCGACCAAAAGAGGAGCAGAAGCACAGGCTGGCTGTCCTGAAATGCTCTGCTCAGCCTTTCCTGCTGCTGCCGTGGCACTGTGCTCAGCAGAGAGCACTGTGCTCAGCAGAGAGTTTGGGCAGAGCTACAAACAGAAAGGTGATCAGCATGTCATCACTGCACGCTGGGAGCTGCTAATTGAACCCAGAGTGCCAAAACCTGCTCTGAAATATTCCCACAGAAAGGGGGAAGCCGTGCTGCAGCTGCCCCGGGACGGCACGAGCAGCCACGGGAATGGGGTGCAGATGGATTTCACCAGCAGAGGGGAAGCACTGCTGTCCACACAGGGAAGAGCAGCTCCAGAGAAGCCTCAGGATGTGGTGGGATGCAGTGGCTCAGCAGAGAGGGAGGAGGACAGCAGCTCGTGCTGCAGGAGGGAGCAGCTGAGAAAGGAGCTGACAGATGGTTTCCTGTGAAAAAGGGGCATTAATATTCTCCTGCCAGCTCCCAGGTTTAATGGGATGTTGGAGCTGAGAAACCCAGCACTTGGAAGCTGGGAAATTCCCAAAGCTTCACAGCTCTAAGGGACAATATCCACCTGCTTGTGCACCAGCGTGTGAAGCCAAGAGAAACGAGATCCTGCACAGGCCTGGAGCTGCAAAATGAAACGTCCTGCTCTAAGAAAAGCCCCTCCCTGTTCAAGGAGCTGCCTTTGGAATCGAGGTGACTCTGCAGGGATGCTGCTGCTGCTGTCCCACAGCCCCAGGGGAGGGCGGGGGGCTGCACACACACCCGGAGCACAGGTGAGGGTTTAGGCTGCGTGAGCCGCAGGCTCTGCTGACCCGGGGAGCACCCCCGGGGCACCATTCACACCAGCTCTAAGCCCTGCTCTCCGAGCTGAGGAGGACAAAGGAACAGGAACCCTTTTGGCAGGTTTCCCCAGGGGCTCTTCTGGCTCTCACCCTCCAGAGGCTGCCATTCCTGCAGCACCTTTGCAGCTCACAGCGCAGGAGGAGCCTCGGGGCAGCTCCCGGAGCTGGGAAACGCTGGAATGGAGCCCCCGGGGCAGCCCCAGCCCGGCAGCAGCCCTGGCACACGAGGGGTGGGAGAGCAGTGGCTACTTACTTCCTCTCTCCTTTGAACCACTCAAAGACCGGGGCAGGCACTCCTGCACCTTCGCACCGGATCAGGCCGTTCCCTCCAAGCACCACACCGCTGGATTTAAGTTCCTGAATTGTGGGGGCAACTGAAAAATAAGAATTGTGAGACGGACATTGGCATCCGGACAGGCAGGACCCCGAGGCTGCTGCCCCTCCGCCTGCCCAGGGCTCCCTCCAGCCTGAGGCACGCTCCTCTCCTGGTGCATCCCTCTCTGCTCCCGTGTGCCTGGAGTGCCAAGCCAGCTGGGCACACCCAGCAGGCAGAGCAGTCCAGCCCTGCAAACGCTGCCTCTCCAGCAGGACACAGCACCACCTGTAGCCCTGGTTTCTTGCCTGAGATGTTTTGGTTTTCTGAAATTCTTTTCCCGGGCGATTTTCTGTAAACAGGAGAAATGTGTTTTCTAACTGTACTTTGTGTTTTCATTCCTTTCCCTGGGAGAGGCTTCTTCTCGATGTCCCTCTGGTGTGACCAGTGTGGCTGGGGAGGTTTGTCCTGGTCTCACCAATGGAACTGCTCTGTGTGAAACAGTGTAAAAGGGAGACACATCCCAGAATAAGCAGAGGCATTTTCTCAGCCTCTGAACTCCGTTGAACAACAGCGTCAACAGCCCAAGGGGATAATGCCAGCAGCAGGTTAACACTGTCAGTGTTTCAGCCCCAGCCCGGGGGCACTGAGGGGCTCTGAGGAGCCCCTGGCACTGCAGGGGTGTGGCAGGTCCCCAGCGCCACCACCCCTCATCAAACACCCCCAGACCCACAGCTCAGCTGGCCTTTGACATCTCAAAGCAAAGCAATAAACCCCCAGAATTACGAGCCAACCGCAAATATCAGAGAAAAGCGACTTGCCCATCATCCCACTGCACATGGAGTTATTTTAGTAAGTGCATTTTGTCTTTTTAAATAGTAAACATTGTAAATAGTCACAAACTTTTTGAGCTTAGAACTACAGACACAAGTAAAGATGAAAAGCCATTGTCAGCTTTTCCAGTTGCCGGCAAGAGGAGCCGCCAGCTGAAAATAAAACACAGCAAATTCCCCAGGAAAGAGATTATCAAAGGCAACAACTGCCTCCTCCTGGAACTTTTTACGTTCTCTGGTTTTAAACAATAATTTATGTGCATCATCAAAACGCCGTAAAAACCAAACCACATCACTTATAAATAAAAATCTGTTTATTTTTTCCCGAGCAGCTCTCCAGATGTTGCTTTAAGGTGTTTATGGGCACGTGGAGCTCTGCCTGCCTTGCTCTGCTCTCTCATCCACCTCAGACCGGAGCCGGGAACTCCTGAGGAGCTGAACCACCCCAGGGTGGTCCCTGCACCGCCCCAGCCAGGCCTGCCCCTGCCAGGAGCTCTCAGAGGAGCTGGGAGGAAGCCCAGGAGCTGCTGGCTGGGGTCGTGGCAAGGATGGAAACCTGGGGAGCATCTTCCAGCCCCAAAGCAGCAGGGCTGAGGCAGCCCCTCACATCCCCACAGCTGGGGAAGGCAGAGGGCCTGGGTGGGAAGGAGCCACTGAGCCACGGGGAATTTGGGATTGGGTATTTGCACCCCTGGAAACAGCTGCACACCTGGCTTCACCTGGTGTGATCGATGATTATGGGATGGGTGCAGCTATCTCTGGACTTAAGCATTGCTGTCATTCCACTAAACCCCATCAAATGGCTTTGTAATCTTAAATACCCAATGACAGAGAGCTGCTAAACCCTCTGCAGCCTTGTCCCTGCATCCCTGTCCTCTGCACTGCCTTTGTCCCCAACCCTTCTGGTGGGATCTTGGTGAGCCTTACCCTGGGCAGTGCCCAGCAGCCCCTGGCAGCCAGCCCTGCAAAGCCTCACTGCCACAGAGCCAGGGCAAGCCCAGATTGACCAGCCCCTGGGAGGTGTCTGAGTGACCAAACCCCACAGGTGACAGTGTTTTCTATAAACCCAGCTTTTGCCAGCCCCTGGGAGGTGTTTCAGTGACCAAACCCCACAGCTGACACAGGTGACAATGCTTCCTGCACACCCAGCTTTTGCCAGCCCCTGGGAGGTGTTTCAGTGACCAAACCCCACGGGTGACACAGGTGACAATGCTTCCTGCACACCCAGCTTTTGCCAGCCCCTGGGAGGTGTCTGAGTGACCAAACCCCACAGCTGACACAGGTGGCAATGTTCCTGTCAGCGTGCCCTGCTGGGGCAGCGTGGCAGAGCAGTGACAGCCACGTCCCTCCCTCCCAGCAGGCTCTGTCCCACACTGCAGCAATCCCCTGGGAATGCAGCATGGCCAGGGACAGCAAACACACCCCCAGCACTCACAATTCCTGATTTTACCAGCACCGTTCGAGGGGGCTTCACCCGGGCTTACACCAGAGCCTTCTCCTCTTCCATGCTCCCATCCTCCCTCAAATCAGACTCACAGGCTGCCAAACCCTGCCTCCAACTTCCTCAGCCAAACAAAGCAGTTCTACAAACCAGATTACAACAAACCAGCCCGTGAATTCATTAGTTTCCACCTGGTAACATTAACGTTTGAAGAGGATAATAAATGTATAAGCAATTTGCATGGCTACTTCTCCATAATCTGCAGGAGAAAAAAATACAGCTTTTGTTACTCCCTAAAATCAGCAGGGACATGTGAACCATTCCCACTGCTTCCTTCAGGCTGTGTGAAAGCTGCGAGCACTGGAAGAGCAAACCAGAGATGAGAAAGGCCTGAGTCACGTCCTAAATTCCTGTTTCTGAGGATCACCACCGTGCTGCCTCCCCCTGGGCCTGCCCAGCTTTTCCTTGGTGTTTTGGGGCTTTCAGGGATGGTTTTGTTGTGCCGTTTCTTACACAAAGGCAGAACATCCCTGACAGTGTGTCTGGGGAAGAACTGGTGCATAAAAAGCTGCAGCTCACTGCTGCTCCTCGGGTGCCAGCTGCATCCAGCTCCAAACAACAGCCCAGGCTCTGCTGCCCCTTTGGAAACCACTGGAAAACTCCTGAGGAGGAAATTTTCTCATCTCTCCCTTTGAGGAGGATTTCAGCGTCTGATTGCTCGGAACAAGGACTGAAATCAATGTTCCCTGCTCCAGGAAATCCCTGGTTGATTCAGGCATGGAAACACAGATTGTTGGAGCCACCATCTCTCGGATTTATCACTGTCAGGTTAAATTACAAAATAAACCACAACATTATGGCTTTTAGTCTAAAGACAAACTGTGGGACGCAGCCGTGTTCCTGGAGCACGGATCAGGGAACCAAAAATCCATCAGCCCTGGGAGGCTGAGCAGCTCCAGGTGAAATCACAGCCGGAAGCTGCTGCTCACTGAGGCCGGCCCTGCTCCGGGAGCAGACAAACAAGCGGGAGGAGAAACGCGGCTGAAAAGGAGCTGAGGCCGAGGGGAGGCCGGGACAGGGGAGGCTGAGGGGAGGCTGGGACAGGTGAGGCCGAGGGGAGGCTGGGACAGGTGAGGCCGAGGGGAGGCTGGGTCAGGTGAGGCCGAGGGGAGGCTGGGACAGGTGAGGCTGCAGCTCCTCAGGCAGCGGCGAGGGGAGCGCTCCCGCTGAGCATTCCCCGCGGCTGGGGGTGTGCGGAGCACCTCGCCAGGAATAACAACGAGCAGCCAGCAGGGAAAGAGCTCAGGATGCGAGCAGCAGGAGGGAGGGAGGCCGGGACGCAGAGCTGGGAGAGGCTGCAGGAGGCGGGCAGGGCTGGCAGCCCCCCGCGGCTCCCAGGGCAGCGCTAGCCAGACAAACCAACCAGACGCCGCAATAAAACCTAGCAGGGATGTTAACAAGAAAACCGCGTGTAAAACTAATAATTTCAAACGTATTTGTCATTTCTGGGTCTCCTAAATAACGGTTAAAGAAAATGATAGAGGGGAGATGTGATTATCTGTCAGCGGCCCCGGCTCCTGGGGCTCCCCACGGCGGCTCCGGGCTCCGGATCCTCCCGCGGTCCATCCCTGCGGGGCGGGCACTGACAGGAACCCCCATTCCTGCCCTGGGCACCCCCATTCCTGCCTTGGGAACCCCCATTCCTGCCCTGGGCACCCCCATTCCTGCCCGGGGAACCCCCATTCCTGCCCTGGGAACCCCCATTCCTGCCCGGGGAACCCCCATTCCTGCCTTGGGAACCCCCATTCCTGCCCTGGGAACCCCCATTCCTGCCCTGGGCACCCCCATTCCTGCCCGGGGAACCCCCATTCCTGCCCTGGGCACCCCCATTCCTGCCCTGGGAAGGAGCTCCTGGAACGGATTTCATTTCCCCAAAGGCTCCGGTGCCCTGCTGGGAAGGGGTCGGGGAGGGATGTCCTGCACTCCTGTCCCCGGGACAGCTGAGCCCAAACACGCCCGAATTACCCCAAAATTACCCGGGATGGGAGCCCCAGGAGGGGCCTGGCAGGGCTGGGGGGGGAGAGTGCCAGGTGTCCCCAAGGGCTCAGTGCCAGGTGTCCCCAGGGGCTCAGTGCCAGGTGTCCCCAGGGGCAGTGCCAGGTGTCCCCAGGGGCAGTGCCAGCACACGGGGCCCACGCAGGTGCCACCCTGCTGGAGCCCTGGGCACTGAGGATCCCAGGCTCTCTGTGCTGCCAGGCTCTGACCCCCAGGCAAACCCTGCACTGATCTGAGGCCTGGAGAAGCTCCCAAAACTGAGTGATAAAACTAGGATTATAAGGGAGTAGTTTAAATAAAAGTATGTAGTATCACATAGTAAAAATTTAAAGTTTTAAAATGTAATATATATATATAAAGCAAAATAAAAGTTTAAAAGCAAAAGCTAGTCCTTCTTTTTCACCTTCTTCTTCTTCATAAATCTAAATAGTATTTTGTAATTAAACAAAAAGTCCATATTACAAACCACAAGTAATTAGTTATTAAGTTAGAAGCAAAAAGAATTTGTAATTTCTTAATTAAACAAATTATCTTTTTAAAACCTTATAAAAATACATTTAATAAATATATATTTAAAGTATAAATACATAAATTAATAATAATTATTTAATAATGTAATGTTAATAAAATTTAATAATGTTAATAAAAATTAATAAACATCTAAATCCTAACAAAAAATGCCATCTCCCTCATTTCATCCCGACCCTAGCAACAAGAACAAAAATAAAACCCTGCACGTCCCATGGCTGGGGTGGGGTGAGATGGGATTTGGGGTCTCTCCCCACCCAAACCTGTCCCTGCACAGCCGAGCTCCCTTCCCATGGAACCCCAAGCCTCACCCCTGAAGTTCTGTTTGAAAACAACCCCAAAGCCATCCCAACATTCCCACTTTGCTTCCAGGTGCCTCAAGGAGGAGCCAGCCCCAGGCACGGGGAGTGCCCCCAGCCCGGCCCCAGCAGCTTCCCACTTGCAACAGTTTAATGAGCCTCGGGACTTTCGTGCACATTAGTTATGTTGCCCTAATTACTCATTATAATTCTAATGTGCATTTTATATTTAATTACAATGCTTATAAAGATTTGGTATGGACAGTAAATTATTATAACTAGCATGTGCATAATGATTACGAGCTGAATTTATTAACTTTTACACCAGCATTCAGGGCTGGAAACTTTCAATTTCACCTTTGTGAGCCCCCATATTGTCTGATTAAACCAACATTTCTGTGGCATTAATTGTAAATGTCAAGGAAAAAAAAAAATCTTTTATTTTCTCTGTTTTCATCAGCTTTTAATTTGGCATCCTAATGTCATCTTTTGTTAGTGAAATTGCTTTCCAGGGTGTTAAGATAAAAAACTCCAGGTAAGAGAACAGGCTTTCTGAGATGTGTTTTGTGCTCAGAAAAGCAGATATCAGCAATATTCAAATATATTCTTCTCTCTCTATGCACCCTCCGAGTGTTTTACCAACACAGTAACAAGTCAGACAGCATTGCTCGTACTTTATATAATTAAGATGGGCTTTCCATACTCTGGGTTATTCAATTTCTCTAATTTATTCAGAGCAGCAGCCCGGCCTCTCCCCAGATTAATGGAGTGGTTTAATAGCAGCTCCTCACTCCAGAACCTTCTCTGCCGTGCAGAAATGTTTGAGAGACACCACTGGAACAACCACTGGGTCAGCAAGCACCAGCCTGATTTATTCCAGCTCTTCCAGAGCCATGGACTGACTGCCACCCTGACACACACATTTCCATGAATTTTAGGTGCAAACACAGGAGATGCTGGGTGTGGGCCTCATATTTCTGACTTTGGAAGGTTTTTCAGCCTGTCAGTAGCTGAATTCCTTCTCACGGGAAGATGTTTTTGAAAGAATTCTCACTCAAGGACAATCCATGTAAATAACATTTCTCCTGACCATAACAATTCTGAGCCTCTCATAACAACCCTCTCCCAGCTGTTGTTTCTGTTATTTCACCGATGGGGAGAGGTGAAATTTCACAGAACAATCATGTGCTTTCTTAGCACAGCATGTTACAAAAGGCTGGGTGAATTGAAAATAAAAAACCTTCTGAATTTTTCTTCTGCCTGGGAGTCAAGCTCTTTATTTCGTGTCCCACAGTTGGGAAGAGCCCAGCTCTGGGGGGAACCTCTGGGGTCCCTCTGGGGCCTTTTCCAGGACCCCGGGGGGGCACTGCACCCCCACGCCCAGGGAGGGTTTTCTGTGCAAGGAAAGGGTTCCAGTCTCAGCTCAGGGCTTTTAAGGAAGAACAGGAGGAGTTTCTTTGCTCTCTGGCAGTAACTGGCTCAGTTCAAGACACAAACACTGCCAGCTCTCTTCACCTGTTCCTCAGGAATGCAGCCCTTCTCCATGGACTGCTGGCCAAAAAACCCACCCAAGGGAGAGCAGAGGCTTCTCAGGGCATTTTTGGGGGTGTTTTGGGGTGTGGGACCTGTCCCTACACTGTGAGCAGCTTTGTTCTTTTGTTTTTGTATTATTTTCTTCTTTTATTAAATCCTTTTTGCTTTCTCAAGACTTACTCTATCACACCATCTCACAAATTATTTTAAGCCATTTGTGTGAGGTGCTGGACACCCTCAGAGGGTGTTGGAGCCCCGTGGAGCTAAAAACACCTGGCTTGGTGAGAATTCCCACAGCCAGACTGGTTTTTGTTGGGAGGGCCCTTAAATCCCATCCCGTTGCCACCCCTGTCCTGGCAGGGACACTCCCACTGTCCCAGGCTGCTCCAGCCTGGCCTTGGGCACTGCCAGGATCCAGGGGCAGCCACAGCTGCTCTGGGAGCTCCAGCCCAGCCAGGAATCCCTTCTCAATATCCCATCTAAATGCACATTCCCTCATTTCCCCTGTCCCACCCCTGTGTTTCACTGGGGATTAATTGAACAATTGTGTCAGCCCCTCGGGAGAGGGGAGCCTCAGGGTCCCCGGGTGGGATCTGGGATCTCACAGGGCACCTCTGCTCCCCAAAACCTGCTCCTCCCTCCCTCAGCTCCAGCTCAAGGATTGCATCCTGTCCCCCCAAGTCCCTCCTGCTGTGCTGTTTACGGGTTTGGACAGGAAACCTCCCGGTGCTGAGTGCAAAGCTTAAACCCCACCAGTAATTGTTATGTGGGTGGAAACCACAAAAATCAGCAGCACAAAATAATAGTTAATAAATAATAGGCTGCCAGACAGGAAATCTGGACAATCTCTTTTACAGGTATTTCAGGGATGAATAAAAAGAGGAAAGAACTTAATGAAGCTTCCCTAAAGCAGCAAAGCAAACAAAGGCCTAGAGGGAGCTGCAGAAGAAAAGGCAAGTTGGAAGAACTGCTTTGTTTCTGTGTCCATTGGGGTTTATCCCACCGCCGCATCCCTTTAATCCTTTTGTTTTCCAGCCAGGCGCTTTTCTGCCCGTACCCGCTGGAAGGCAGCGCTGTAAATGCCGTTTGATCCCGGCGAAAGGAGCTGCTCCAGCGGGGGCACGGAGCCTTCCCTGGGCAGCATCCCGGGAGCCCTGGCAGCCCCGGCCCCGGGCTGGCAGCAGCCCCGAGCCCTGCAGCAGGCTCGGGATCACACCGGGACCGGCAGGGGCTCACCAGAGCCAGGAGAGGCTGCAGAGGCTGTCCCCAGTGCCTGCAGCAGGCTCGGGATCACACCGGGACCGGCAGGGGCACGGCAGGGCCAGGACAGGCTGCAGAGGCTGTCCCCAGTGCCTGCAGCAGGCTCGGGATCACACCGGGACCGGGAGCCTGGCAGGGGCACGGCAGGGCCAGGACACGCTGCAGGCAGCCCTTGGCCCGGGCAGGGGATGCTCCCCGCTCTCAGCCGTGCCAGGGGAGCTTTAGGCTGGATTTTAGGAAAGGTTCTTTCCCCAGAGGGTGCTGGCAGTGCCCAGGCTCCCCAGGGAATGGGAACAGCCCCAGAGCTCTTGGCCAGCACTCCAGGGATGCCAGGCTGGGATTTGGGGATTGTCCTTTTACAATTCTCTTAGCTTTCTGAAATGTTTACACACTCGGAGTCAGTTTCTCAGAGTTCTCACGGACTTCCATAAACAATTCTATCGTTATGATAACTTTCTCATGCTGACATTTCCTCCTGGTAGGAGGAGGCATTGATGGACTGTGGCTTTGACCACTGCAGTGGAAGAGGTTGAACCCCGTCATCAAATCCGGCCTCATTTTCAAAACTGTACAAAGACTGAAGTGAAAAATTAAATCAGGCTTTTCCTGCTTGGACATTGTCTGTGTCACTCTTTGTGCCGGTAGTGTGACAGTCCCGTGCAGGGCCAGGAGCTGGATCTGCGATCCCGTGGGACCCTCCCAGCCCGGGATATTCCCTGCCTCTGTCCCGTGGGACCCTCCCAGCCCGGGATATTCCCTGCCTCTGTCCCGTGGGTCCCTCCCAGCCCGGGATATTCCCTGCCTCTGTCACCCAGCCCCTGCCGTGCCCAGAGCAGTCCCTGCCCCGCGGGGATGTTCCCCTGCCCGAACCCCTCTGCCGCAGCAGCTGCCACTGCCCCGGGGGGGACAGGTGTGCCAGGAGCCCCTCAGAGCCCCCAGGCCCTTGGCCAGCGGCACCACCCTCCAGGGAGGTTTGCAAACAGAGCCCAGCCGTGATTCGCGCCCCAGAGCAGGGAAAAAGGACCTCAGCACCCCCGAGTGGCTCCGAGGAGCGGGGAGGAGGGACGGGGACACTGCCACACATCTGTGCCAGCCCAGGAGGGAGAGCTGGCCCCGAGCCCGGCTGGGAACAGACAGCTCTGCCTTCGCTGCTTCCCTCCCCCCGAGGAGGAGAAAAGCAATGGACTTCAACGAATTCCAGGAATTACTAAGTAGATCTTTTGGCAGGAAAGTTGAGAAGAAAATGAATTAAAGCAAGCTGGTAGTTTTCCAAGGAATGAAAGTTTGGAGCTAAAAAGCCAAGTCCCTGAGGGGGGGAGTGCAGGCAGAGCCCTGCTGCAGCCCCACAGGAGCAGGGAGGGCAGGGGACACCCAGGGCACGGAGAAACCACAGCAGGGGCACCTTCTTGGGGTCACCTGTGCAGTGCCCAGGCCCCAAACACCCGCCTGAGCCCCCACTGCAGCGTGGCCCCCAAACCCAGCAGTCACCATCAAACACCCGAGCCCCAGCTCCGCCCTGCAGCTCCCTGAGGAATTTATCACCCTCACCCAAAAACTTGGGCTCACCCTTGGCCAGGAGCTCCCAGAGGGGCCCCACGGACAGAGAACCCCCCAAGGTTCAGCGGGACAGGAGGAATTTGGCTCAGCAGAGCTGCAGAGGGGGATTTGCTGGATTCACTGACGATGCAGGACAGGATGAAGAGGAGCAGCTGCAGCCCAGCTCTGTCCTGGGCCAGGCTGGCAGGACCCAGCCAGAAGTGCAGCACAGCAGATTTGGGGATGGTGGAGCTGGAACACCTTGCTTCAGGGAGAGCTCAAGGTGCTCTGCCTGTTTCTCATTTTGAGGGCTGGCAGTGTCACTGCCGACACTGGACAGCAGCACGCCCCTGAGCCCTCAGGTCCTGCCCAGGCTGGCATTTCTGTGGTTTCTCAGGTCCTGGGACAGTTAAACACCAGAACCAATTCCTCACTCCTTTCTGTGGGTAAGCACCTTGTGCTCAAACTGAGATCCATTATTCAGCACAACGGGGAAGAACCAGGAGTCACACTCTGGTGGGCTCCCAGCAGGGATGAAAGCCCAGACCCAGAGTTCAGCACAAAAACGAGCTGGGGACTGACACTGGGCTTTAGGGAAAGGGCTCCAAAGGCAGGGGCAGAACTTTCCTGCAGCTCAGGTGAGATTTGATGCAGGGCCCATCCCCCAGCAGCCAGGTGAGCCCCCAGCGCTGCTGCCGAGGCCAGGGCTCATTACTGTGGATAATAAATGGAAGCATAAGTCAGAGTTAGCACTGAACAGATTGTTTGGGGTTGCAAAGACAGCAGCTGTCACAGCTTGACAGCTTTCTTGTTAGTGAATCAGCTTTCCTGACAGTCTTTTTGATTGAAAACCCCTGTTCCCTGACAGAGTGTTGGAGCTGATGTACATATGTAGCTCATGAAGAAGGAGAGGGAGCCATGAAAGGTCTGGAAGCTCTTGCTCTGGATTAAAAAGAAGTGAAGTTTTCATCAAGGCAGGGCTTGGCTGCCCCTCTGCAGCGAGCCTGGCAGGTGTGAGCGGGTGGGGAGGTGGCAGTGACACACCCAGAGCCTCAGGGGGCTCTGACAAAAGAATAAAGCCACGGGAATCCCGGCTGCTCTCACTGCGGGGAGAGTCAGTGTCACACAAAATAAACCTGTAATTTAAAAATCGAACTGAAAAATCCCACCCGGGTGTGACTCTGGCAGGGCTTGCCCAAGGGAGGGCCCCTGGTGGGCGCCAGGAACAGGCTGGGCTCCCCAGTTTGGCCCAGTTTGGCCCAGTTCAGGTTGCTGTGACAGCCCCTCCCCTCCCAAGGGTGTCACACGCTCCTCAGGAAGGGACACAGCTGGCTTGCCCTGGGAGCTCCCCGCTCAGGGAATCGCTGCTTGGGAAGCAATTCCCGATCCCTTGCCTTTCTCCGTGCTCTCTGCACCCCCCAGCAGGTGCAGGAGCAGCAGAGCACGTGGATGATGCTGCAGCTGACATTTCACAGAGTTTTGTTCCAGCGCTCGGGAGATGGAGCATTTGCAGGGGAATTTTTCCAAGCGAGCTGAATTCTCCCAGCCCAGCCCGACCTCAGGATTTGTGTGTGACAGGAGCCAAAGCCACGGGCTCTGTGATGTTCCTGGCCGTGCCTGGAGGCACCACCTTCCATCTCACTGCCCCGGGCTTGCTGAGGTGCAGCAAAGGTCACTCCAGCCTCAAACCAGCCTGGTTTTATTTGAGAAGAGCAGAAGAGATGAACAGAAGCAGCTTTCTGGATTATGATGCCTGGGGAGTGCTGCTGGAAGCTTTTCCTGCCTTTTGCAGCCACGGCACTGCTTTGTTTTAAACTACAAAAGCAAAAGGGGGCTTCCCAAAGCTCCTGTAGCTCCCAGCTGCTGCCCCCACACAGCCCTGCTGCCACAGGGGTGTCTGAACCCCAGCCCTGCAACAGGAAAAATCAGCTTGCAATAATATCATCACAGCCCATTTCTAGTGCAGAACCATTTCAAACTGCAATTACTGGGATACTAAAAAAAAACCATGAAAAAATAAAACTCAAGGGATGGCGAGTTGCAAAGGCTGACACTGCTCAGGCCTGCAAGGGCACCAGTCTCTGAGGGTGCCCTGTGTGGGTCTGATGCTCTGAGCCTGTGAAAATTTCAGCCTGTTTGTGCCTGATTTCTCCTTCCCTTGAGAGAATCCATTCACTGTCCTCAAGAGGGTGACACTGAGGAGAGCAGCTCTGGCTGTCCTGGGCAGGGTGACACTGAGGAGAGCAGCTCTGGCTGTCCCTGGGCTGTCCCACCCTGTCCCCTCTCACCCCCACACCCCCTCTGGCAGAGGCAGCCGAGCATTTCCTGGGGAGGATCCCTCATCCCTCATCCCTCATCCCACCCTCCTCATCCCTTGGAGGAGCTCCTCGTGCCAGTGCCCAGCTCCTCGTGGCCCTGCCCAGCCCTGTGGAGGTGCTGTGGGGGCACAAGTGCCACCCCTCGGGGCAGGGCAGCAGCAGCTCTGCCATCTCCCACAGCAGCCGTGCCTGGCAGGAGCCACGCAGGGTTTGCAGAATCTCTGCACAAACCATCCCCCCCCCCCAGAAATCAATATTAATTTAAGAGCCAAATTGCACCCGAGCCTCAAACATGAACTATATTGTTTTAATCTGGCTTCTGAAATGTTAATAAAAGCACCTGAAGGACACAAAATGACAACCATTACTTTCCAAGAGGCCTCTTTCCCCACCAGTGAAGTAAATATTTTCCTGAAAGCAGCAAGGTTCTTTCCTCCCCGAGCAGTTGAGGTGCAATTGTCAGAGCCGCTCTTAGGGCTCGGTGTAGGTGTTTGTCACTGTGTTGCTATGAGATAGGACATCACAGAGCTCAGGTAAGTTCTCAGTGATGAGACCAGCCTGCAAATTAGCTAAATAACAACTTCATCCTAATGGTGACCAAGAATAACAAGATGAAACCCTCAAAGCAAAAAAAACCAACCAAAACAAAAACAAACCCAACTGATTACACTGTGCATGAACAAACCCCCCAATTTACAGGACTGCAGAAATTCTCCAGAGACCTTTATCTTATGTAAAAACCCCAGCAAGTCAGGCCTGTTATTTGCACTGAAACATTTTGCTGGCAGCCCTCGACTGGTGGCTGCAGCCAAAGCCAGCCCTGCTGTCCCCGGATTTCCAGGGGGCTGTGCTGTCCCCTCCCCTGCAGCCCAGCTCTGTGTCCCCACACAGCCCCAGGGCGAGTTCCTGGCCACCCTGCCCTCCCAGCGGGGCGTGGTGTGCTGCAGGACACCTGTCACACCTGTCCCCTGCACTGTGCTGCAGGACACCTGTCACACCTGTCCCCTGCATGGTGCTGCAGGACACCTGTCACACCTGTCCCCTCCACGGCTGCTCCGACAGCCCCCAGGGCCTTTAACTGCAGGCCTGGGTGTTCCCAGCCCGGCTGCAGCAGCTGCACCCAGGGAACCCCACCAGGGAACCCCACCAGGGAACCCCACCAGGGAACCCCACAGGAGCAGGGCAGGGCTGGCCAGGGGCACAGAACCGGCTGGACCGGGCCAGGCTGGGCTGGGCTGGGCTGGGCTGGGCTGGGCTGGGGACAGAACCTGCACAGCCACAGCCTGGCCATGGTGCCAGCGCCCAGCACGTCCCTGCAGGAGCCCTCCCCTGTCCCCAGCGAGGGTCAGGAGCCCTCCCCTGTCCCCAGTGAGGGTCAGGAGCCCTCCCCTGTCCCCAGTGAGTGCCAGGAGCCCTCCCCTGTCCCCAGTGAGGGTCAGGAGCCCTCCCCTGTCCCCAGCGAGGGTCAGGAGCCCTCCCCTGTCCCCAGTGAGTGCCAGGAGCCCTCCCCTGTCCCCAGCGAGGGTCAGGAGCCCTCCCCTGTCCCCAGCAGGTGCTCCAGGGAGAGAACCAGCCCTGAGCCAGGAGCCAGAGCTCCAGGAGCCCCCAGTGCCACAGGAGGGCAGAAATCCCCTCGGGAATGCTGCCTGAGAACGGGGAGGCAGCAAAACCCCCGGCAGGGAGCTTGGCTCCTGAAGCAGATGCTGACCTTAACCCCAAATCCTCAACTTAGCCAGGGGTATAAAGATGGAGCTGCAAATCAGCAGCGATTAAAGCCAGCAATAATCAGAGTTATTGATTGCTGCTTCAAGAGAAGCCCCCTCCTCCTCTCTCTTTTATTAGAGAAAATTAAAATTAAATTGCTCTGAGCAATTTTATACTTGGTGCCAAAGCAGAGGAGGACTGAGACCTCCAGGAAATATGTGGGCTTTGTCTTTGTGTTTAATAATTGAACCGAGGCAATTTCCCTTCCTGAATCCAAACCTTGCCAAGGAAATGCTGATCCTAGGTGAGGAACGCTTCACACAGGACATTTCCTGGGAAAGCAGAACCACAGGGACACGTCCAGGGGTTGGCAGCCCCACCGAGCCCTCAAGTCCTGGAGTGGTTTTCCCCGGGAGATTTAAGGTTACAGATATAATTAGGCCGGCGTGGCTGGTACAGGATGTCTGATTTCAAAGTAAAATCGGAGTATTATCCATAATGTTATGCAAAGCACCATAGCAACGGCGAGGAGCCTTCGAAGAAATGCTAATGAGGGGAGAAATGCTAATGAGGGGAGAAATGCTAATGAGGGGAGCTGTTCTGCACAACCCGGCCTGGCCAAGCGAAAACAAACACCCCACTTAAAATTCCTAACAAGGAGCTCACACATTCCTGCATTAAAAAAAAAAAAAAAAAAAAAAAAAAACAAAAAAAAAAACCACGGCGAGAAATTCCCTCTGCGAGCACCCAGCGGGAAGAGGCGCAGGGTCTGCCCTTGGGTCGGGCTCCCAAAGCCCCAGGGCTGGCCGGGAGCCCCTGGAAGGGCTGGGATGCCCAGCCCGGGGCACTGGGCAGGGCCACAGCCCAGGGGATGCGGAACCCAGGCTGCAGAGGAGCGGGGACACCGGAGAAAGGTGGGAATAAAGCCCCACACCGAGGGGATTTGCTGAAGAACACAAATGCGTGAAAAGGGAAGGGATAAATCACAGGCTCTGCTGAGCTGGAGGGGATCCATGAGCACCATGGAACCCGGCCCAGAGCATTTCAAACTCTTGGACCCTGCCGGAATCATCCCAAATACAAGATTTTACCAATTCAGTGACCCCAATCCTTTGTTTTGTATTCCAGGTGAAGACAAGGGCAGAATAACGCAGTGAATTCTCGGATAAACCAAACTGATACAAACGAACTCAGCCTAACGAGCTTCAAAAACCCCTCATTAAAAAGCTGAATTAAGGCAATGCAGGGCTGCAGTGGAAGTTCCGTGCAGCTGCCACAGCCTGGGTGAAGCTCTGCCAGGCAAGGGGAGCACAGGAGCGGCCAGGGGGTGCCCCTTCATCTCCAGTGCCCGTGGAAGTGCTGCTCAGGTGAGCCGAGGGGGGACAGCCCCTGGCTGAGGAGGAGATGAGCCTGGCCAGCAGCGCCCTGAGGAAGGCACTGTGGCAGCTCAGCAGCTCCAGCAGGGTTTGAGCACCACTGCCAGGCACAGAGCAGCTGAGCTGGGCTCAAATCTGCCTTCAGCTGGGCACAGGGTGTCTGCAAACCCTGCAACACCCTGCAAATCCCTGCAGAGCCCTGCAGAACCATACAGAGCCCTGCAGAACCATACAGAACCCTGCAGAACCCTGTAACACCCTGCAAATCCCTGCAGAACCCTGCAGAACCATACAGAGCCCTGCAGAACCATACAGAACCCTGCAGAACCCTGCAGAACCACACGGAACCCTGCAGAACCCTGTAACACCCTGCAAATCCCTGCAGAACCCTGCAGAACCCTGTAGCACCCTGCAGAACCCTGCAGAACCCTGCAGAACCCTGTAGCACCCTGCAGAACCCTGCAGAACCCTGTAACACCCTGCAGAACCCTGCAGAACCCTGCAGAACCCTGCAGAACCCTGCAACACCCTGTAGAACCCTGCAGAACCCTGCAGAACCCTGGAGAACCCTGCAGAACCCTGGAGAACCCTGCAGAACCCTACAGAACCCTGCAGAACCCTGCAGAACCCTGCAGAACCCTGCAGAACCCTGCAGAACCCTGCAGAGCCCTGCTCCTGCTCTGCTCCCCTGGCCCCAGTGCTGGCCCTGCTGCTGGGCAGGGCTCAGTGACACCACAAGCAGAGATGGGAACCCTCAAATCAGCCCAAGAGATGGAAAAAGCAGCCTGGAACCCGGGCCAAACCACCCAGGAATGAGTTCAGAAATGCCTTTTCCCTTCCCAAAGCCACGGGATCTTGATCCAGCCTGAAAGCTCCAGCTGTAACAGAGCTGCCCACGGTGCCATCACAGGCAAACCGACCCTTAGCAGGTATTATCCTAAGGAAAGGGAATTCCACAATGCCACTCCACTCTAAATCCACATTCTCCATTTATTTAGACAGCTGACACTTTGAAATAAATGCAAATAAATGCTGGGTTCCTGAGGCACACATCCCATTCCTCATCCTCTCGCTGTGGCCTCAGCTCTGTTGGAAATTCTGGGATTTAGCAGCTGCCTTTAATATTTTCCAGGCATGACAGCAATGGAGCAGGAGAGGATGAGCAAAGTGACAGCAGCACATGGAGGGTTTCAGAGCAGCTTTCAGATGACACATTAAATTCAGACACTGGATCATTCAAAGCGGGGTTCAATATTATAATCTATAAATCAGTATTTGCTTTACAAAATGTAATGGAAAATGCTAATAGGATTTACTGGTGAAATGAAATTGGATTACGTCTTATCTGTTTTAACTTGATTTGGTGGAGCATCCCTTCAGCACCAGGCTTCAATGGCTTCTCTCCTTTTCCACCCCACTTCCTTTTGGAATTCTGGCAGATTCTCAGGCCACCATTTTTCAAAGGGAAATTAGGGAGGACAGGCATAAATTAAGTAGAAAATGTAGATTATGGTGCATCAGGCAGTGTAATGAAGGCCCCTGTAAGCGATCAGAGCCCTGACACCTGTGCTGGGAGCTCCCTGTCTCTGCCCAGCCAAGAAACCTGAATTTCACTGTGTGGTTTCAGCCTTTCATTTCCTTCTCTCTGCCTGGGCGACCGAGCAGCTGCTCCCTGCCCGGAGCGTGCACCTGCCAACAGCAGCTCCCTGCAGCAGCACCGCAGCCATGGAGGGGCACAGGAAGGGATGGCAGCAGGGATAAACCATGGGATGGCAGCAGGGATAAACCATGGGATGGCACCAGGGATAAACCATGGGATGGCAGCAGGGATAAACCATGGGATGGCACCAGGGATAAACCATGGGATGGCAGCAGGGATAAACCATGGGATGGCACCAGGGATAAACCATGGGATGGCAGCAGGG
>VZUI01017386.1:0-10823 GCA_013401135.1 Cettia cetti
GGAAGGGAAGGGAAGGGAAGGGAAGGGAAGGGAAGGGAAGGGAAGGGAAGGGAAGGGAAGGGAAGGGAAGGGGTCACTATCAGTGATCAGTTACATTTCTATTTATGTTTGTGTTGGTATAGCTGAGATGGCAAGAAATTACCATAACAAGCTACAGTAATGATGACACCATCATTTCACTTTTTACTTTAATTCCATGAAATTTTACAAGATGTGAAAGACTAAAATGTGCTTCAAACTTGAGATATATCTTGCTTTCCCTTGTTCAGTACAGTGAATAATAGATTTTTTTTTTTTCTGGCAGAAGGAAGATGAGCTTTGATCTCAAGATCAGATTCAGTCTCTCAAAATTTTGCCCAAATGAAATCTGAAACCTTCGCCATGAGGAATGGTATGACCTCTCCAGTCCTCTTTTCTACTTCTGGACTGTCCTATTCCAGAAAATAGGACTGGTCTCACAGCCAGTCCTGGAAGATGGGCATCTTCTCCAGTGCCTGTTCATTTTCTCTGCTCTCCACAGAACTATGTCCAGTTAATCAGTGCTAATCTCTCGATCAATCTTGACATAGCATCTAGATGTTGTCTAGTGAGTACTATATAAATGGAAATAACCACTCCTCATAACCTATTGGACTCATTCCTTTTCATACACTCTCAAGATGCTCTTGGCTATATCTATTACCAGAGCACAGTATTAGGTCATGTTCAGTGTACTGTTTTTATTTAAATATTAAGGAAAAAAAATCAGATTATTATAAATGTTTTGAATAATGTAATTCAATGGATGGCTGAACTTCAATGATAAAGAGAAAGATCAAATTTGTATGTGTACTAGTGACTGTATATATACCTTATCATGCTGTCATTTTTAGAAATGGCAAATGAATGAACTATTACATTAAATGGTCTATCTGCCTGAAAGGCAGTAACTTTGGATCTTATATTCTAGAAATTTTTAAGGTATTTTGTCGTGAGAATACTCTTCAAATAGGAAGGCTGTTGAATAGTACATGAGTTGCAATAATTAAATATAAGCTCTGTCTGGAATATTTTAAATGCAATATATTGAAATAAACATATCCTAAAATCACACTTCGAAATGTGCATCTTAGCCTCTTTCAGATTAGGCATGATATTGAATATTTTTTTACTTATTTTTAAAACAATTTGACTTTTCCTGTCTCATTCAAAAATAGTATAAAATAATGTATTTAAAGCCATGACTTAAAAATTGTTTTAATGATCTGGATTCCCTTAAAAGCCAAATTACTTTCCAGCTCTTACACTCCATGGATACTGAGAATATTATTAAATTGCAGAAGAGAAAACAACACCATGAAGTGTTCTAATGTGCGTGACAGTAAGGTCAAAGGCCATTTGAAGAAAATTCTCATTTTAGATGCCTTTCCAATGAGTGAGAATTATGAGATTTCAAATATCATATTTTGTCAGTGTTTATATTTCAGTGTCTACAAGCACTTATTGAGTGTATTTTTAGTATAGGTATGTAATTCCCTGTGTGTTAACTGTTCATTTTTTTCATAATCTTAAACAAAAGATACAGTGGAAAGGATTGGTATGAATAAAAATATGCACAAGATCCCTGATATAAACAGAAAATATAAACAGTCTAATTTCTATACAGAAACCTGTTGTACTCAGTGTGCTCAGGGTTAATGCAGAAGGTTTTTAGCTAACAATCGCACAGCAGTCAAATCTCATCACCTTCAGCAGGAATAATTTATGGTTTAATCTTACATGCAGGCATATTAAATTAGTATTACTCATCAGAACTCACTTATTAATAAAACAAGCTGAATTAGTCACCAGAGAATCATATTTGGAAATTCAATGACAATTTTACATTTTTAATAAAGGCTCAGAAATATTATTGCAGAGCAGGTGGTATGAAGAAATGTGGTCAAATTTGACATTCATTAATAATTGAAGTGTAGAACGTGACAGAGGTGAAAATTGATATTGATTTTTTCCCCTCTAATATTTGGATGAGTTCTGAAAAGTAAATAAAATGAGATAACAAGACATATCAAGTCACCCTGATTTCTTTGATCACCTCTCCCTGTATGCACACATATATATCACTATTTTTCTTATCATGTTTTTGAATAATTCAACACCCATAGTCTTTCCAGTTCAATGCATTATAAAACATGCTCCAGCTGAGTTTCAATCATATTAGACTGAAAGCTGAATTTTTTATGAAGGATTATTTAAAACAAAATGTGTCTTGGGCCCTACAGTCTCTGAAACCAAACAATCCTGAGAGTTCAGTGAAGAAATGTCAACACTGTGGAGAATTTTTCGATTCAAAAAATTAAAGGAATCCTGTTTGATGTATATTAACCATATCAATATTAACAAACTTTTGCTGGATTTCAGAAGTGATATGACAGCAGCAGTACTACCAGGCTTGTATTTTAACTAGATGTGAAAGCTCTGAAATACTTGTACTCATGCTGAACTGCACCTGCCTTTGGGACAGCTGTAGCAGCACTCCTACTGCTTTCAGTAATGCCGATTTTCAGGCTCTGTGGAAGCTAGGAATTTTCGCCTCACTGGACTCTGAACAATGGATAACAAGTAGGGTCACCAGTCTCTGCTGACCAGTCTTCAGCACACTATGGGCATCTTCATGAAGTATGTTCTGCAGGATTTACATGGCTATTAGAGATTTGTAGTGTATTCTATGGTGCACGGGATTTTGTTTCAGCATTCCACACCTCATTCTCTCCTCACACAGGAGTGTGGTCAAGATCTTCTTTACTAGACATTTCTTGGTTTACATTCTTCATCCACATGAATGTCTAGTTTCATTTTCTTAGCCCAGTACTGGTTATACCAATAGGAGAAACTGACTGAAAAAGCTGGAGTCTTCCATTCCTGTTTACAAAAGTAAATTCCTTCCTTTTGAAGGAAATAATCTAGTTACATATTCTGCCTGTAGGTGAAAACGTTATGGTAAAAAAAAAAAAATCACTTTCTCCAAAGTTTACTGTAGAGTTCTTCAGACTCAGTCAGACTTCCATTTGAAACTTTGAAACGTGCATAACTACACTTCAGATTATTTGCAATATCACTCTTTCTTTTGTACAGTCTCCTCCAAGTTCACATAGAACAAGAAAATACTGCTCTCTTTATCACGGTAATTTCCTGGATTTTATGCTATATAAATTTTATGTAAATAACCAGCCCACAGATTATTTTTCAATGGATTTAATAATCCTGGCAGAATAATTTTTCTAGAGTTAATCTTTGACTTGGGAGGAAATCAAGGTGTGTACTCTTATTTTGACTGTAAAAAAACTAAAGGCAGTTAAAAAATGCCAAAGCAGCAGTACATTCAGAAAATAAATAAACAATCAGAAGTTAAGAAGGAAGTAGAAAAGCTCAAAAACAGGAGACAGAAAATATGTCAACTCATTAGATTCTTTTTTTTTAAGGATGCTTTCATGTGTTGAGATGAACATCTCTCCTCAAAGATATTGAGCACAAATAATATTGATTGACTGCAGTTATTTTATGCTCTTGTGCCTTCTGTCTACTGCAGAACAAGTAACTTTTTGAAGACCCAGTTTTCTGTTAACAAAGCAAATGGTTGATGCTGTAGGTCTCATCTTGTTAGAATGAATTTATATTGACTTCAATAGCAGAATTATTGAAATCTAATCAAATAGCTGAAAATGTATTCCACATGGTATTTTCCTTTAATTAGTGAGAAGTATTGCAAAAAATATGAGATGGCTAAGAATTTAAAATATAATAATACATTATTCTTATTCATTATTATTATTATTATTTATTATGTCTTTCAGATATTGAAGTTGGAAACATAATTCCAAACTGTGAACTATTTAGAATCTGAGTTCCATGTCTTTTTATTATTATGTGTATGTTTTCACCATAGAAACTACGGTAATAACAAATGTTACTATTTTCATTAAAATTAGACAATAGCTTAATTGGCAACAATGAGCTACTGGGCAGGTTAAATTGTTCTTAAGTGACAGGCATAGTATAAACAGGAGCATGTTCCCTCATGCAAAAACTGCAGTTAGTTTTTCAACAAAAAGAGGCAAATTGAAGAATTTGTTTATCTGTGACAGTTACCAGCTTTAGGTGTGCTCTTCTATCAGCAAAAGCAGATCTGGTAAGTGTAAGGAAAAGAAAACTGTGAAGAGGTGAGAGCACATGATTTAAGTTGATTGATCAGATTATGTGGAAGATATGTGTCCTAAGGTCATCAGTGCACTATAGGCTACAAATGGTTTTCTTCTCTGGAGTCAAAACTTTTGACAATTCTTACTGAGCCAAAAATGCTCTAAGTACTAAGTATTTCACATCAATCACCTGAAGGGCTGAACACTAAAAACAGTAACATTTTTATGCACCCCTCAGAGTAGAATCCTATATTTTTGATTAGATTCTCATCCTTTTGAAACCACAGATACCATTTGGAAAAAAAAAAAAAAAAAAAAAAAAGCTTTTTCCTCCCAAGTTTTGACAGCTTCCTCTACACACTCCCCCATCCACAACTCCCTTACCCATACCTGGAATTGGAGGAGGAATTTCAGGTCTTGTCATACATTCCTGCCCCATGTATCACAGGGTGATTTTAAGTCAGAGATCACAGCTGTGCTTTGGGAGGATCTCTTTGTTCTGTGCGCTTCTTAGGAAAAAAGATATATCAACAGTTTAAGCAGTAGTCAGTAGATAAGTTATGAAGAAAACTCCTTTTATTGAAAAGAGTTTTATGCTGTTGCAACATTTCCCTTTCTTCTGACAACATTCTTAATACAAATATGGAAACAAACGGAGACTTCATATTTCTTCAGAATACATTGCTGTGATGCAAAGAGTTTGGTCCTTCTTATCCTTGCTATTTTGTTAATTTTGTCCAGCATTACATTATATATGTTACAAATCACACACAGGATGACAGATGTGAATGTAAGACAGACATAGAAAAACTCGTGGGACACTTCTCAATACCTCAATATCTCAATTTTCTATTACAAGTCCATAATAGACGGATATCTGTCCCAAGGTCTGAAAAAGTCTACCTCCTTATCTGGGAAAACATATATTTATTACCTTCACTGCCACTAATGTTGAAACAGGCATCATGATCTGGGTGATATTTTTCGGAATACATGGCCCCTGTAATTTTTCTCTCCTTGCTGAACAATTGCTTATAAACTGCCCCAAATTGTTGGCTTGTATCTGTATACCAGCCCATTGAACCTGAACTTCCTGGTAATGCCTCAGGCTATAGTTTTTGGAACTCCTAGAAACCAAATCACAAAGTTAATTTACAATGATTTTGTGCTGTAAAGGTTCCCTCTTCCTTATTTTAAGCCTTGAACTCAGACCACTCTACTGTAGCTGCACTTATTTTCTTTTGCCTGGTTGTGCTTAATTTATTCACTTGTGGTTAAAAATTTCTGTTCTTGTGAGTTAATGTACTATGCAAAGAGAGATGAAAATGAGTAGTCTAGAAGTAATAACTAGCCTTCTGCCTTTCTGAAACCCTCCATTTACGTAAAAGGTTGATTACTCCTCCCTCATATGTCAAGGGATCTGACCCCTATTCCATTTCTTATCCCATTATTACAAGATTATTTGATTAAAGAATTTAGTTAGTCAACTGTTATCAAAGTTTAAAAATATGTCTCCTTTCTTATTCTGACTATTGAAAGAGAGGTGTGGAGCTTAGTAGGAAGGCATCCCGTGAGACAGAAAGACAAGATATATAGATACAGTGATAGTTATTTAATTTCTCAGGTGCTACATAGCTTGTTTCATTACTGATACCATTCCAATGATTTCTCCACTGTTGAGCCAGGAAAATGGGTAACATGTTTGTAGTTCAGTATGCAAAAACAAACAAACAAAAAAAGGTCAGAATTTTGTGATATATGACTGAATATAAGTGAACAATAACTTAAATTTCCATTGCCAGGTAGAGCTATGTCATACTTTGTGGAAAATTGTCCCCCAGTAGTTCTAATTTTTCTGGATCCAGAACCTATCAGTGCCTAATTTAAAGAATCAAGAAGGCACGACCCCGAAACACACTGCAGTTGCTATTAGTTTGTCAATATTGTCATTCAGCCTCTAAGGATCTTAGGATCTTCAGCAAACTGTGAACATAGTCATTTGAGTCTGTCAGAGTTCATGCTCTTTTGGTCAGCATTTGAGGAGAAAGTGTATTTCTGTGTGCTGGGCATGATATTAAAGACAAATTTGGGGGTCCTGGTTCTAGAGAGAAAATACCAAATTGATGGAGAATGAGTAATTGGACAGATCATTTAGCTCATAAGAGACAGGAAGTCAATCTTAGACAAAACAACCTTAGACAAAAGTTGCAGGAAATTAATTCTTCTTAAATGAGTGGCCAAATATAAAATGTGGTTTGGACCAACCTAGAGATTATTAAAAACACAAAAAATCCAGAAAAGCAGATTTATTTCTTGAATTTAATGATTTTCTTTTAGACAAGGAGAAAAAATGTATCCACACCATTGACAAATGGGCTAAGTATTATACTATCTAATTTCAAAAAATACTGTTTAGTAATATGTAGTTACTTATTTATGTGGAAAATATTTACTGAAAGGGAAATAAGAGGGTGTCACTATGATCTGGAATGGGGGATAAATGACCGTTTTTATCGCAAGTAACGTGGTAACACAAGATCCACTGTGCAGATTTTGACTTCTCTTTTTTAATCAAGACCAAGACTAGAAAGTAAAAGACACTAAAATAATTTAAAACACAAAATCATACATGCATCATCAGTGCATATATATTTTTAGGATTTCTGTGAGAGCAACAACTTCACTTTTATTTTCTATCATTTAGCTTGCTTAAGTCATATTAAAAATTAAATGCCCTTAACCTAGTCAAAGCTGGTATTGGGGATTTGCAGATTGACACGCTATGTAACAACAGTGATGCCTGCATTTACTTCTTGTGTATATGAATAGCAAGGTCCACAGTGACATGGGCAATATCCCCTTCTATCACCTTATTATTCACATTTTTCCAATCACATGTTAACTTTATTATGAGGTTAGTATATATATAAAAGGTATCTGAAAGTGAATTACGGTCATAAATACTATTGATTCAGTAGTGACCCCAGGGTGGAGAATTTCCATGGGAAGTAGCAGGAAAAGTGTACAACAAAGCAGACAAGGCTTCATGAACTGTGTCCACTCACTATGGCTTTTTACTGTCTGGAACAGTCCAAATGGCCCAGCCTGTGAATAATGCTTTGTTCTACTTGTGGACAGTCTGACTACAGGGAGCAGTGTTGTATCATGGTGCAGAGCAGTGCAGGCTTTGGTACACCTGCCAGTATCTTGAACTCAAAAATTAGATGGTTAATTAGAATATGTGGGCATAATTTGAATAAGAATTGAAACATCTGGGAGACGGACAGAGTAAAAAAAAAAAAAAACAAAACAGGAGAAAATGCTGTATCCACTCCTTTATATATATATTTTTGAGAGGATAAGACCCTTATGAACATAATTTCATAATTTTTTTCCAGATCTGTACATTCCTAGTTTTGCTTTCCCTCAATGATTTGATTTTCATTCTCCATTCTGTTTCAAGTCAATCAAACAATTTTTTTAATCCACTTTTACATGAAATTACCTGTACTGGGTCAGATCAAAGGTCTACCTACATCCTGACAGGGAGCTTAGGGTGGAGTATAAATGCAGGGCAAGCAGACAGTGATAATTTCCTAGAATAGTGTCCCTACTTCTGTGGATTTATGATGCAAAGACCTGAATTAAAGGTGGTAGGTTGATGTGAACTTGTATTCAATATATTTTTCTTCTATTTCTTCCATGAAATTCCTTGTTCATCTTCATATGTCAAACAGACATTTAGCACCAATAACATGCTGTGGTAAGGAAAACCACAGACATAATCACAAAATACCTGAAGGTATGTCCCCCTGTGCCTGGAACGGTGCTATTTACTTCTACTGTTCATTCTGCTGACTTGTGGAAAAAAAGATGCAAAGTAGCTTTCCTGACATTATCTCAGGATAAGTACCAACACACAGATTGGCAAAATACATTTTATAACATGTCTGTGGCCTAGGCAGTGACTTGCATTTCACAAGAGTTGTGCTGCCTCTCTTCCATGTCTAGAAGTACCTGCATGACTGTGGACAATCTCTCTTAGCTGTCCTCACGTAACATGGGAGTGATAGTTACTCCTCCTAACAGACTTCTGTGCTTCAAATATATCAGAGAACACCATGTATGTAGCCACTATGTTCATATTATTGTAATGAGGAGAAGCAATGTTGCCAAAATCCCTCCACTCCTGCTAGAAATTGTTTTAAACAAGAAAGATAAAAGAATAAGTTGAATTAAAAAAAAACAACAACCTGTTAAAATGAAAGGGATAAATGGTGATGGAAGGAAAAATGGTTTAAATATTATTTTGGGGTTTTGCTTGCTTTTATTTGCTGTTTGTTTAAGTTTATGTTACCTTGTCTAACAATCGTATCCATTTACAGGGCTCTGTGTGAAAATAATGGACGTCAGGCCAATATATTCCTGGAATATATATGAAAATTTACACAGCACATCTTTTCTACATAAATTCTTGTTCTCTATAATTTATCAAATGATGTGTGGCCTGTTCTAAGATCATATATTATGAAAAATGAGATTTTTTTCCTACTTCAGGTAGGCACTTGCTCACTTGTCCTACTCCAAATTCACTCTTGCTACATATGTTCCTTGTTACATTACTGCAGTTACTTAAAAATACAATTAGACTAACTCTATACAGTCCTTACTTTCACTTCTTGTCCAAGTAAATGAAAACAAAATATACACATCCATACATTTACAGTTACATTGCAATATATGCATTATGTATGTTATTAATTACCATTACAGGTATATGTATCATAATGTCTCAATTTTCAGTGTAGGTCTAACAGACATCCGTACTCTTTTGTAGATGAAGGCATAGTTCTATACAGCTTCCAGTAAGAACTTCTTCCAAATCATCAGTAGGCCTCCCAGAGCTGTTTCCATTCTCGTAATGGATGTGAGGGGAAGTTTTCTGTCTTTCTCTAAATCAAACTTGCTCATTATTTTTCTACTCTTTTTTAGAGCACTGAATGGTAAAAGAACATTACTATCTTACTCTTTGTGTACTTTTTTGAGAGTTCACTGTAACTGAATTCTGGTGTAACTTAGACCTTCTTCTCTTCTATTGAGTCTGATGTATGGAGAGAACATTTCCTTCCTCTTCCTGACATCAATCTATCCTTGAAGAGTCTTGTTTTCTCAGTTATTTATTTCTAGTTTGTGCTACCTAATGAGGCTATGAAATCTCTTTTTGGCATTGCAATTGGCAGAAATGACCAAGCATAGGACAATAATCAATTCATCTCTTCAGTCCTTCTTAAACTAGAGATCTTTAGTTCTTTCTCGACAATTTTTCCAGTGAAAGCTGTTAGCTCAAGTGATAGAATATGTTTGGAGAAAAGCAAATTGTCAAGAAAAAGAAGGAATAATTTGTCCAATACTGTTTAAGTCTGTTGACTGCCTAGTCACAATCATTTAAACAATTTTCTATTTTACTTTCCTCCAAAGGCCAAGTATTCCCTTCTGCAGGTAAGACTTTACACCTGGAAACTCTGAAGGACTACTTAGATTCTTTAATCTTTTTCAGAAAGCCTTTTGCCACATTCCTGCTTAATCTATATTAAATTGGTGATATATTCATTTTTCTCAGGAATAGGTCAGTATCAGTATCTTTGTTTGCCTTGGAGCTGATGAATATTCCTACCTTTATTTCTTGGAAGGTATGATGAAACACTCAATTTTTCCTACTCCTTAAAGGTGTCAGCTTCTTCTCAGACAAGAGAAGACAAAAAACTTTTTGTTGCCTAATTTTGCTGTTTGAGGGTTCCTTTCTCAACCTAAAAAGACAAAAAAATGTGTATATGATGCCTGGTGCAGTCAAAAGGAGGAAATAATGACACTCAGAAATTCTTGTATTTAACACTAAAGCAATGGGTAATTCTGGATGTCACTATAATTATCAGAGTGTAGACTACCAAGAGCATCATGTCATGCATCATACTTTACATTGCAAATAGTATTGCTAAAACCAGAAGATTTTTGTTTTATTCAGCATGTCTTCCATCTCTTTAAGTTCTTTATTTTAACACTGTTGACACCTTAATATTGCAAGTCACATCTTAGCAAGCAGCTCTACAGTATGAATGTGCCAAGACAATTAAATTCATTAACTTTTTATTCTTTCCAGATTAACAAAAGAAGGGAGTAAGAAATGAAAAATGAATTGACATGTTGTTTGCACTTCCTTACACTATGCAGAAATTGAAATGAAGCAGTAAAAATAATGGATCGTGTGGTTCTGATAAAGTATAGTTGACTATGTAAATCTGTGTACATTACTTCTTGTTGCAAGCCAGTTGTTAAAGTGCTTCAGTGTTCCTCTAGTGATGTGTCTTGGGTTATGGAACAAAAAAAAAAGTGTATTCTATTTCATCTGTTGAAAGCATTGGGGAAATGTGTTTTTTTTTTTCTTTCTTTGTCTCTTGTAACTACAGGGGGAGGGGCGTGGATGCTTTCTGATAATGGCCCAGCTGTTAAAACTGAGTGAGGCGGTGTTCCTTATCTCTTTCACCACCATCTTCCCTCCATGGGGATATCTGCTGATAATGGCCCATTAAGGCTCCCCAAGCACATGACATATTCCATCATCCCATTGGGAGATGCTCCACCCAGTGT
>VZUI01017398.1:0-35081 GCA_013401135.1 Cettia cetti
CCTGTGCTCTGGGATGGCCCTGCTGGAGCAGGGAGGTGGCACCAGTGACCCACTGAGGTCCCTTCCAGCCTGACCCATCCTGTCACTCTGAAGGTCCATAAGTGACTCTCTCTTTTAAAGGTGATCCCTGAGACTCTGGAAGGTCTAGGCACCCATGCAGCAGGAATTCTCTTTGCTCCAAATCCCAAATTTATCAAACTTCAAGGCATCTTGGTTGGGGACCCTCTGCTGTAGCTCTCTTTAGAGTCCCTGTACATGACCAAGAACGAGAAATGTGAGGTGCCAGTATCTCATTTTCCCTACATCTCATTACATAACAATCCACAGAAAGTTCTTAGGCAATTATTTTATTTTATTCCAACATTTGCAGAGGTGCAAAAAGAGCAAAAAAACCTCTATATCCAGGCCTCCTTCCCAGTGCTGTGAATGTGAGCAGGTAAATCCTACTTGCTCCCTCCTATCCCCTCCACTGACAGAGGCTGTGATTATATAAAACACTGCTTTATCCACTTCATCTGGTGCTGCTGATCATTTCAGCTTCCAACACAAATCCTAATTTACAAACTCCCTGCCCTCTTGGGCTCCAGGGCTGTGTCCAGCAGCCAGAGGGAAATGTTTGTTCTGCTGCTGCTCCCTGTTGCCGGCTCGAGGAAGCATCAGATAAAAATGCCTCTGATGCAGCTTCATGTACAGTACGAAATACCAGTCTCACAAGCTGGAGGAGGAGTAACAGCCCCAAAATAAAGGGTTTAGTCACCATTTCAGAGCTCAGTATCCAGTGGAAAAAAAAAATGTTGTGTTTGTATACAGGAGAAAATAAGAGAGAGAGAAAAAAAAAAGAGTTTTCTGTGCATCTCCCCCACTCTCCTGAATGCACATTCATTGTTTTGTGTTCCACATGCCTCAGGTCCTCACTATTCATTTCACACATGATTCCCACACATTCTCTGTAGATGGAAATAAATATCCATTTGTTAGCACGAAGGAGGTCCATCTTGGGATACACAGGGGTGTGAAAGTGAGAAACAAAGTCAAAAACTTCATCCAGGCCTTTTGAAAATCATAATAGTGATCACAGAGTCACAGAATCATCAAGAGACTTCCAGGATCCTCCAGTGCCACCCCAGCAGCAGCAGCAGCCCAAAGCCTGTCCCCAAGGGCCACCTCCAGACTCCTGCTGAGCACTCCCACAGACAGTGACTCCAAAGCTCCCTGGGCAGCTCATCCCAAGGCCTGACCACTCTGCCAGGGAAATTTCCTTTCCCAATCTCCCCCCTGAGCCTGCCCTGGTGCAATTTGAGGCCATTTCCTCTCTTCCTTTCCCTTAGGACACAGCAGAAAAGATCAAACCTCTCTTCTCAAAGTGACAATCCAGCAATGAACTGGAGGATTTCCCTCTTTTTTCCACACAGGCTGTGTCCAGGTAACTCAGCCATGCTGACCCTTCCACTACTGATATTTCAAAGGACTTCTCTTCTAAGGATTCTCCTTTAACATGATTCCAGATGTGCCTGAAAGTTACTCTGTGACAGAAAGTATGAGGAAATTCAACAGAAAAAAAGTCTTTTTACTGAACATAATATTCTAGCTTAAAATCTATATATTTTCATCAAACTAGGAAACACTTTTCAACTAAACAGCAGCTTTTCTAAGGAGGAAAACATAGATATTATATACTGACATAAAATCATATTGGTGGGTTAGATTAATAAAGAAATTCAGGTGATATTCCCAAGAGTCAGTGAGAGTAAAGACCCTTCCTATCTCTTCTTCATCCTTCCTCACTCCCATCAACTATAAAAGACAGCCCAAGTTCAAATCCCATCTTTGCTTTACTCCAGAGGTAGATCCAAGATTTCTCATTCCAAGTCTGTGTTGCATAAAAATGGGAACATGTTTTATACCCAGCCTTTGCTCCTCCCTTTATCATTTTTTCTGAACACTGGGTAATAAACCCAAACTGTTATTTATAGTCAGTAGAATTTGTTGGATCTTATTTTTAATTGCTAGATATTCTAGAAAAAAAAAATCCCATCTGCATCAATCTGAGGATATTTTCCAATTTTCTGCTCAAGCAGTTATCTGAAAGCCAGTTGTTTACAAAACCATGGTGTGAGGCAAATTAGGATGTCTGAAAAGGAATGCTCTGATAGAAATGCTTGGAATTTTTGATTTTTGCCAAGAAGTTCTTTGTGTCCATCTTGTTCATTGCCGGCTAATTACCACCTTTGCAGACAATCTACATGGTAGATCTCCTTGGAAACTAGCAAGGCTAGGAAAAAATAAATGTAAGACTCTATATTTGAACTCAGAAATTGGTTTTTTTAGCACTGAATTAGGGCCAAATAATCTCTGATGTCAACTGATTGTAGTACTTACACGAACAACATTCTCTCAGAGGAGAGGCAAAATATCTTTCTTAGCATCTGTCCACTTCTAATGGACACCCTGTGAGCATGCCCATGGCTTCAGAAAGAGAAATTAGTGTAGTGGACAGCTGGGAAAATACAAAAAAAAAAAAATATTAAAAGTGCTCTTCCATGCCCTGACAGAGAGAGCACATGAGCTTGGGGATCCATTTCTCACTTATTCCTGTGTAACCTGGCTTTAGCCCTTGGAGGGTCTAACCCTGTCTATTCAAAGACCTTTTCTATGCTTTAAAGCTGAATGATATTACCCAAATCCACAGCCTCCAAGAGACAAGATACAGCAGCCACTACCTGCTGTTAAAGGAAAATTTACTTGTTTTAAAAACAAAAAACTTCAGCTGTTTTAAAACCAATCTCATTGTGTGAGATCCAGGGGATTTTGCATTTTCCGTCTCCATGTCAACCCTTCCAGCCTTCACCCTCTTTAGGCTGAATATTCCAGGCTTTCCTTAACATTTGTTTGATGGCCTGTTCCACTGTCCCAGGTTGCTCCAAGCTCCATCCAACCTGAAAAACTTCATTCTGGACAAAGAGAAGGATCCTACAGCTCAAAAATAAGAGGCTGTTTTGCCACCAGATTCAAGAGGATTTAAACCAAAATATTCTCCATTACACACAAGCAACCATCCCATCCTATGAACAAACTCAGACAAGGCTGGAGCCTGCAAATTCTTTCCTGTCACCCCTCAAATACAAACACAGTCCCTCTGATGCTGTAGTGCCTCCTTCCTCCTTCCTCCTTCCTTCTTCCTTCCTCCCTCCTCCTTCTCCCTTCTTCTTTCTCCCTTCCTTCTTCCTTCCTTCTTCCTCCTTCTTCCTTCTTCCTTCCTCTTTCCTCTTTCCTTTTCCCTCCTTCCCCATTCCTCCTTCCTCACCAGCTGCTTCTCTGCACTTTCTCCTTGTCTCTGTTAAAACATACACATGACAGTATCAAATATTTCACTCTGCCCCACCATTCCCTCAAATCTTGGGTATTCCATTGTTTCTTTCCCGCACATCCCTGTCCTCTGATGGTTCAATGCAAACCAGAGCACAACCAGACCTCCAGGGAAAACCCTTTGAAGCTTTTGCCATGCTACTAAAAATGAATCCAGGTGCATTTTCTGCCATGGAATGTGCTCTGATCTAGAAGACCTCAGTTGCAACGTGTCCATATTGAGAAAGTTTGGGCATCTACAAAGACACCAGTCCCACTTTTCGACCATCCAGGGGGGCTCTCATGGTCCTTGGGCACCAGGGAGGGGAGGAAAAGCCTCATCAGTCCCTTCAGGTTGGACATCAGGAGGAATTCCTTCCTGGAAAGGGTGGTCAGGCCTTGGCAGGGGCTGCCCAGGGAGCCCTGAAGTGCCCATCCCTGCAGGTGTCACTTGGAGGTGACACCCAGTGCTCTGGGCTGGGGACAAGGTGGGGATTGGTTACAACCTGGACTCCATGATCTTGGAGGTCTTTTCCAACTCAAATGATTCTGAGATTCCATGATCATTCCTAGAAAAGAATTTCCACTCTGCCACTGGCCTCCGCCTCACAGAGGGGTCTTTGAGTTATCTGAAATGTTCAATGAGTTATCTTTACACAGAAGAAAACCAGAAACCTTCCCAACATGCAGCATGATTTGTTTGCAAATGTCCAAGCCTTATTTCATGCACTGAAAGCAGCTCTGAAGCAGCCAATGTCTATTTTTACCACCTCAGTTCTCCATTTAATTTTGAGTTTGGATGTACAAGGAGAGCATTCTCGTTACCAGTCTATTCATTTATCAAAAGCTCCCCTCCATGGGTTCAGTATTTTGTTTACTGTTTTCTCTTTAAAAGGTCAGCTCCTTTATCAACTGTTCCTTTAAATGAGGCTGTACCTGTCCAAAAAAGACATGAAATTCACATTTTATTGCAGTACATCCCTTGTCTCACGTAGCAGCTCTAAGGAGAGCAATCTGTATTTCTGCTGTCCATGGCCACATCCCTGAAAGGCAGCTCGCTCATTTTGCTTTCCCTACACAACTCAGGAGAGACAGAAAAAGCAGAAACTCGCCTTTTTCTCTCAAGACATCTGAAGGCTACGAAAGCTTTGAATTATTTGTGCTCCTGCTGAGCTTTGCCTACTCCAGAAAGGATAGATGGGCTTTGCAAGCTGAATGTACCATCTAAAATCTCAATTATTTAAAAAACGTTACACCAGTGTGGCCTGTTCTGGTGAGATCCATCCATACCGTAGAAATAAAACATAATTCCACAATAACCTTTTATTTTTATGTCAGATTTCCCATTCAGCCACCCAGTTTCAAAGGCCATCAAGACTCCCTTAGATATTTGCAAGTAATTGTATGTTGCAATCTACATACAATAATAATATGGGAGAGTCCAGCACTGCCAAATCTTTCTACTTTTTCCAAAAGGTTTCAGTTAGGCACTCAAAGGACCTTATTTTTAGAAAGGAAACTGGTGACTCGTGCATGGAAAAATCCTGGGCAATGATAATTTATTTTTAGTCAGATTACAAAAACCTACAGGAAAAATCAAGGACAACCAAAAAGTCTTTTATACTTCTTAGCAAAGTAAAAAAAATAAGCAGAAAACCCCTACTTCACCCAAAATAGGGATCACAGAGATTCTCACATGCTCCCTCCATTTTGAGTTTAGTTAATTCTTCTGAACAACTTTGTTTCCTAAAATTGGGTAAAATATTACTGTGAAAAAGAAGTGCAAATCTGAATTATTAAACTAGTGTTAAAAGTACCAAAATTTCAGAATTTCACAGTCAAAATAAAACCTTTTTGAAAGTTTGAAATGAAATGTTAATTTAATTATGTTAATTTAAAACGTTCATTTTCTCTTATAAAGTATTTTGGAAAATGTTATCAGTCAAATCAAATCCAATTTACAAAAAATATTTCCATGCTTCCAATTCTTTTTTTTCCCCTCTACTTATATCCCTATAGAAAAGGATAATGACAATTAGAGCAATTATAGCAATTTCACAGCAACTCTTTTGAGAATTTTTCAAACAAAGTTATAGACCTATTTACTTTATTATGTATCTTAAGTGAAATAACACAGTAAATGGTAATTTAGATACCACTGAATTGCTTCTTTCAAGAGAAAATGTTATTTGTTAACATGGAAAGATTTTTTTTTTTTGGTGTTTTCAGCTTATATTTCTACTTTTGTTGGCTCTGATATTGTCCTTAAGTGAATACATCTTTGAACAACTTCTTAGATGAGTATAAAAGGAGTATAAAATCCTGTTGAGCTGATGTTTATTGCAGAAAAAAATACGAGTATTTTTATTCAGATTAAACAAAAGTAAGAAAAAATCTGGATTGAAACCAAACATATGTTTACTCAAACTCTTGCTTAAAAATAAAAAAGCACGAGTTGAGTCAGTTTTATTTCCTTGCACTGCAGTTGTATTGTGGACAAACCCACAAAGTCTGACCTAACCTAAGCTGAGGTTGAAGGTGGAAGTCCCTGCATGGAAAATGAGAATCAGGCAGAGGCAGCCTGGAAAATCCAAGCACACAAAGCAGGAGCAGGGGTTTTTCCTTTTGAAGATACTTCACAGGCACATGGAAGGGGATAGTGATTTGAAAAAAATACTTGACTGGAGCTTTGGGAGCAACAGCACTCTGAAAAGAAACTTTTATTGTCGCTCCCTCTGATAGAGATGGATTTCTTGGCGTCCAGTGGTGTGGTTAACTCAGCCTGTTTTCATGACATTGGTAGGAATTTAGTTTTTCTGAGGGCTCCAAAATCTCACTGAAGCTCTGAAAGCACTCCAAAAGCCTAAATATCAACCACAGTTTCAAAAGTGATTCAGAGGAGGCCAGACAGGGTGATGGATCAGGCTCATTTCCTTAGGAAACATTGCTGAAGTGCCATTCTGAACTTACCATTTCCAGGTTATCAAAACACCACAGCCTGAAACCAAACATTGACCCAGCTGAAGTTATGGAGGGTTTTTAATTTTTTTTTTTTCCCAAATGTTGCTTCCAGACTGATTTCTCAGTTATTTTCTCCTCTGCAGTCTATAAACTGTTATGAAAGGGAAAACATCAGCAAGAAACCAGGTCTTTGTATTTCTCTGTGACTTCTTTTGGCAGGGAAAGGGGTTGAAGGCAGTGATGGCCTCATTATTGAGCTTAAATAAAGCAGCCAAAATTCCATTATCACCTGCAAAAAATGGAGAGGGAGTAGCATGGAAAGAACACAAGAGCTGTTGAGATAATCTAAGTATAAGACGGGTGATTGCCTGGCCTCTGAGATATTATTTGAGGCAACATTTGGAGGCCAGAATTTGGGATTGTGTCTTGGGCCACCTCAACCAACAGAAAACTGTGAACATCCAGCAAGTCACCCTCCATGAGGGACAGCAGAAGCCACAGAAATGTTGTTTTCCCAGCATCCTGTGAAACATTTCAGTAGTTTTTCTTCTCAAGTGTGAAAAAATTAAAATCCTCCCTGATTTTTGTAAAGGAGGAGCACCCTGCTCTCCTGAAATAGAAGCAAAACCATCAAAATCCTCCTTTGACTGCAGGGAAGTTGTCAAGAAAGAAATTACCAGATTTTAAAAGTAATTATAATCCTTCTCAGTTTCAATTTTTCCAGCCTTCTCAACCCCTTCTTTAGTTTTGTGCAACAGTAATAGCAGCAAGCAAACCAATATGCTTGGGCAATATCTGTGACCTGAGGGCAGCCAGATTGGCTGGAAACTGAGTGAAGAAAAGAATATAATTTCAGGAGGGAAGTTTCTGACAGGCTTTCATTCTTCTTTCAAGAACTGAAGGGCAGGAGGAATCACATATCTGTACTCCAAAGTCATTCTCTTCCCTGTAGTCTGTGTTTTTTGGAAAAAAAAAACAAAAACAAAAACAAAAAAGAAATTGACAGTTCTTCTTAGCTCAAACACCTCATCTTTACCAGTGGGATTTGAGCTGTTCTCCCAAAATTTTGCTGCCCTAGAAAGCTGCAGAATTGGTATCAAAGTGCAGTCAGGAGTGTGTGAATATTTGCTTTGCATCGTGGCAAACCCACACCTGACCCAGGGCTCCAGTGCCAGGGCTTTCCCCAGCCAGTGACCATCCTGACCTAGGGAAAGGTTATTCAGTGCAAACAATGTTTTGCAGAGCAAAAGTGAACACTCTCAAAGTCATCTCATATCCTCTAATCTTAAACTGATCTCATACCCAAGGTTTTTATCAACATACAAACTCTTCTGCCCCTTTTGCTGGGAAAGTGCTAGAAGCTCTTGGCCTTGGTCCTCAGCCTTAGAGCATTGCATAACTTATTGGTTTCACTCGACTGCTTCAGCATCTTGATTGAATCAAGTCCTTCCTTTCTGACCAAAAATATTCCTCTCCATCATTCCTCTGCCTTATATTTATGTGAGTTCATTGATCAAAGCAAAGGAGCTGTCAGAGTGTGTTGGCAAAGTCAAGGTGGTTCCAGCACCTGCCCAAGGAGCTCTGTGAATATTCAGGCACAAGGCTGCCTCAAGGTTGTTCAGCAATGCAGGAAAATATTGAATTTGGCTATGCCAAGGATGAAGATTCAAGTGAAAACACCCTGACTTCAGGGAAAAGTGGGGGAAAAGGACAGGAACAGAGTTGGGACAGAAAACAAGAAGGAGAGAGGGGCTGGCTTCTCCTGCCAGCATGAAAACTGACAGCTCCTTCAGAGAGGGTGCATTCCTCTCCTCTCTGGTGGCCTGACTGGACACACAGATTTGACAAGATGCCTGCCTTGATTTCCAAACTTTTCCCGTGTTGGAGCATACACCAGCCTCACCACCAAGCTGACTCCATCTACAATGTTAAATAAAACCAGAAATCGTTCTGCAGCCTCGAGACCAAGCAGTACAGGATATCCATGGCATACTGCAGAGCACCTGGCCCTGAGTCTTGTGGGGAATTTCTCTTGGTTTTAAGACATAATTAGTTTATTAATTTTTAATTAACAGTGATTTTTTGCCACTTCAAATTATCTGCAGCAAGGTGAGGTCTGTGTTGCAGAGCAGGAGTTTATGTTGCTTTAAACAGGGGTGAGATGAGAGCCTGTGGAGGTGTCTGAGGGAACAAAGGTGGAACTGTGTTGGAAGATAAGAGTGAAAAAAGCTAAATCTGCTTCAATCTCATCCATGCTGCTGAATGGGAGCGCATCCTGTCTCCCAAACCATTCCCTGGTATTTGCTAGGAGCACTAATTGGGCCAAAGCCAAAACAATCCATTTGTGAAATTAGCAGAGCAATCACCGCTGGACAGGGCAGCCAAACTCCTATTTACACTTCCAGAAACAACCAGGAGAACTCCCCAGATACCAGAGATATTACATAGTAAAGAATTAAATGAGTCAGAATTATCTGTGTGAAATGCTTGGGCCAGAATTATCTTCACAAAATAGCTCAGCTGATCAGCTCATTTTTGTTCCCAGAGTTTTCAGTTGGGAAAATTGTAATGGGGAAAAAAAAATATCTTGAGAATCTCATGAAAGTTGGGAATACTTTTTTCCAAGTAATCAGTAAAGAGAATACATGGAGAAATCAGGATTTAACCAGCCCTCTTGTAACTTCTCTGGAAGGCAGAGCTCAGGTGCAAAAAAGAAGCTGCAGAGAAGATGAAGCCCTACGCTTCTCAGAGGTGCAGAGGGAAAAACAAAGAGCAATGGACACAAGCTGTAGGGAAGGGAATTCCAACAGGATGCAAACAAAACTAAAGAAGTCCCTGATGGGAGAGAGAAAGCACTGGGACCCTGTGGGCACTTCCAACCTCGGCCCTGAGCAGGGTAATCCAGAATCCCAGAATCCCTGAGGTTGGAAAAGACCTCCCAAGCAATCAAATCCAAGCTGTGCCTGATGCCCACCTTGTCCCCAGCCCAGAGCACCGAGTGCCACCTCCAGGCCTAGGACACCTCCAGGGATGGGCACTCCAAACCTCCCTGGGTGCTCTGTAGAAATTGGTTCTGAGTTGAGCATCACATTGACACCTTTAGAGGTTCCTTACAACCCAGAATGTTCACTGATCTAAGCAGATTTTGAATAAATTTATTTATTATTTCTAGCAGTTAAAGCATATAAACACAGTTTAAAACTGATAACAATGTTAATACAGGTCTTTCATGCTTTCTCCTTTTCCTGGTACACCACACAGAGAAGAAAAGCTGAATTCCCTGGAGATACTGGAAAAAATTTCATAACTGGCAAAAATTCTGGCGCCTGATAGCAACTGGCACAAATAATTAGGGTTGAGTAACTGGAAAAAGAAGTCTCAGGTTTCACCTGAGGGTGTTAGACCAGGACACCTTGCACAGGTCAGGGGACACGTCGTGCCCAGAGGCATCAGAAGGCAAAGGTGTGGCCAGGATTTGCAGCACCACAATCCATCAGTGATCCCTGTTACCCCTCTGGCAGCACCTGGCACTGCTCTGGAATGTGGAAACAGCAGAGAAGAGCCCAGCTCTGGTGTTGCCAGGTGGCAGAACTCAGGCTGGACCACCTGGGCTGTCCCTGTTGCTGTCCTGGCAGCAGCACTGACAATATTAAGCATTTTCCAAAATGCTTTATTGTTGGAACCCTGGAGGTTGAAAATTTCAGGCTTTGTGTGTTAAAAGGTGCTGACCCTCAAGCACCACATTTGACTTGAGGCCTTGAGACAGGCTCCCAAGATTGAGTGATAGCACGAGGGTTGTGGGTGTGTAGTTGGAATAATATTGTGTGAACTTGGTGAAAAACTTAGATTTAAGAATTTAGTATATATAATACATGGGAGTCAAGATGGAGAATTTTGGGCATTGTCTAAGAATTCTTTACTTTCTTCCTCCTCCTTCTTCATGGGTTTAGGTGGTTTTTCTGTAATTGGGTGAAAAAGGTCAGCATTGCAGGCCTTGGGTGGTCAAAAGTATAAATAATATAGGTGTCACCTCGTTGTTGGGTAATTAGCAGAAAGAGTTAGAGGTTCTCCTCTTTTCTCTAACTTACTGGTTAGAGCTCATGGCTCATGAGTCTGTAAATAGATAAGAAATAATAAACATCCAAGCCCAAACTTGAAACCTGCATTTCCCATGTGTTAATCCCAACCTTGGCAAGGAAAAAAGAAGCCAGAACCTCCACACTTGATCTCAGGTTTGTCAGCTTCTCAGAGGAAACAGGGCTCTGAGGAAGCTGATTTCTGCAGTGGTTGTGGATAGGACAAGGGCATTATGGAATCATGGAATCATTGGGTTGGAGGGGCCTTAAAGATCATCCAGTTCCAAGGGCAGGGAACCTTCCACTAGACCAGGTTGCTCCAAGCCCTGTCCAACCTGGCCCTGTCCAACCTGGCCCTGGACACAGAAATACCTGCTCTGAAGCTCAAGCTCAAGCTTTTCTGTGCTCAGTGCCAGGCATTTGCTCTGGAGATGGCTCTGAACAAATGCTGACTCCAAGAGCTCAGACTTCAAGTAGCAAACAAGATTCATAGTCCAATTTGGGACCCACAGCCTTGTGAAAGGCTGAAGATGTTGATAATCAGCTGTTTCTGCACATCTTTGGAGGTTCACAACCTTCTTACAGCCAGGTGCAGCCTTCCTACATTGCTCCATAAATTCTACCAAGCCAAGGCTGTTTAGCTCCCCCGTGATTCAAATGAAGATAAATTTAGCAAAGCAGATGTAAAAACAGCATTCTTCAGTGGTAAACTCTGCAATGAAGTTGGTTAGAATCCAAGACAAAAACTACAAGGTCAAATGACTACCAAAAATGGAGTGGTGTGTTTTTAAATTTATCAGATTCATTTTTCCACCCTCCATAATAAAAGGGCCAAGAATCAGGAATGAATGGAAATGTTTGTACTGCAGAGACACAAAGTGTTACTCAGACTGATTTCTTGCAGCTGTACAGGCTTCAAAGAAATGAAAACAGTAGAACATTATTTTTACCAAGTTGGATTAGAAGGCAATGATGAAGCAGGTAATGTGAAAAAAAACAAAGTATCATCCTTACAGTCTCTTTTCTAATCATAAATATATCTCATTTCATGTCTTTTTTAGTGAAAGCTGCTGGTGAAATAAATCTCAGTCACATGCATGCTCCCTCTGAAATTAGATTTATGATTCCATGGGTGCAAAGAAGCAATTTGGGTCTGGAAGAGATTTGCCAAGTCAGTGTTTATTGAGCACTCCAACATTTCAAAGTGAGGCCTAGCAATGCTTCCAGCTGAGTGAATAGACAATCTTGCATTGATTTCAACAGCACAGGACCAGATCCTAATTCCTTTCTTTTTCAGGAAAAATGATGTGTGCTCTCTGATAATGACTGCTTACAGTTGTTAGCTGATCATAAAAAACTCCACTTTTTTTTTTTCTCTCTAAACAAGACTCTTTCTCCTCATATTGTGTGGTGATGGTGGTGCCTTGCAGTGTGGATTATCTGGCTGGGCTCATCCCACAGACAAATCCCTCTCTATTCCCAACATACCTGTGTTCCTGTGCCCATCACAAACGAGATTTTGCAAAGCTCTGGAAGAAAAGCCAGGCAGAGATGAGGCAAAGCATTCCAAAAATCTCTCCTTCCCTTCTCTGACTTCTTCCACTGCAATCAAGAGCAGAGACAGAAAAACAGGAATTAAGGGTGGTGAAGGCTACAAGGAATTCTTTGTGCTGTGCAAAGCCCAACAACCCCAAAAACCCACCAGGAATATACAAATATCCCAGAGATGGATGCAGTGCCAGGGAGGTTGGGGACCGCAGAAAACGAGAGGTAAAACACTCAAGACTTCCCAAAAGCCAAACTTGGACCTTAGAGATGCAAACACCTGCTTCATTTACAGGTGGCCCTCATCCCACCAAGAAAAGGGGGAATGCAGGCAGGAATCACAGTGCCTGCCCAACACATTTCTCTAAGTGCAGTAAAGCCCCTGAGAGCAATTTTTAGATTGTAAATGATTTTGGAAATTAGGACATTTCCAATGGATTTGCACACAAAATGTTCACAACTGTGTTACAAGAGTTAAAATCACTAAATTACAGTGAAATATCCACTGAACTTTCTAGGTCAGCTTCTGGTACAGAAAGGTCAGTTATAATTTGCAGTACTCTCTGTTGAAACTCTTCATTATTTGGCAACAAAATAGACTTAAATTGTACTTAAATTCGACAAGCAGACCCTTCATATTCCTCCTTTTGCTTTGTGTTTGCATAGCACCACAGCAAGTTCTCTTCAGCACTACCAAAATACACCAAAAATCACATTGTTGATGATAAAATGATTGTTTAAGGGTTATATTGATGTGTTATATTCACAGCCTCAAAGGGAGAGAGCAAGTCCTGTCCTGTTTTGTCATTGGCACTGGTTTCATGTTGTCCTACAGGCTCTAAATAAAAGGATGTGCTTGGAAAATCAGGGCTGTGCCTTTCCAGTGCTGCTTTGGAGTAGACCAGAACATGACAACAACATTTGCTGCAATTTTTAATGGAAAATAAAATATTTTGAGCCTTGGCACACAGCCCCCTGCAGGGTGAAATTTCTAGAAAAGCCCCTGGCATGGTTTGGACTAGTGAAGAACTGAGCACACACAATTCCTGGCTCCATTTGAGGGCCCAGATTATTCCTGTTTGGCAGATTGTGTGACACTAACCTGGAAAACACTTTGAGTTCAATAATTCAAGTGTGGGCTGCACCACTCTTTACCCTCCAATCTAAATAATAGGCCTGGGCACACTTAATTTGCTAATTTGGCCACAGCCAGGACACAAGTGAACTATTCAGGGACTTATTTAGGAGAACTTCTTGTCATTTGCTGGGAAATCAAACAAATCACTGAAATCTCATCTGTCTTGTAGGTTTTGCCTAAGAGAGTAACCAAAGCAGCTCGTTTGAGCAGAATTCTCTAAATTGGTCTGAATTGGCTCATTACCTGGCTGTTGTGTTCAAACAAACCTAATGTTTGCTGGGAGAGGAGGAAGAGTTCAGAAATACCTTTTTTTTTTTTTCTTTTTTTTGCAGTGCAGATTAATAATATGGATATATTTTTGTCAGGAAGAAAAGCAGAGAGAGCAAAAATAGCTCTCAAGGGAGGCTGCTGCTACTCACTCCCCTGTTCCTGGATCCAAGACAGCCATTATGTAACCAAAAGGAAAATTGGACGAAATAAACAGCAGAAGTTAATTGGGTTGATATCAAGTAAAAATATAATTAGTCAAAGTATTTTGTGGCAAAGGCGCTGACAGTACGTGGCTGTTCCTCAGCCTCGGTGGTGAGCAGGGATCCTGCCATGTGTTTAAAAGTTATTCATCAAGCATTTCCATGGAAACACACAGATGCATAACCTTTGGATCACTTATTTCGGGAATTGCTGCTCCCAAGGTCCTCTCTGGAGTGAAAACTCAGTCCAGGAGAGGGTAACAAACTGTGATTCTGATCTAGAAACTTCTCCACAAAGGAATTCATTCATAGCAGGATTGGGTGAGGGAAAGAAGGAAAGGGCATCTTGCAAAAAAAAAGAGAAAAAGACAACAAATTTGACCTTAATTTTTCCTCTCAGAGACTGAGAGTTGAGAAATGACAGCACTGGGAAGAGCCTGGAGAGTTTATAAATGGCCAGATGCCCTCAGGAAGATTGAAATGTCTGCAAGAGTGTCAAATAAATGATGTAATGAGAGAGACCTTGGTTAAACATTGGGTTTGTTGTCCAAAGCTGCCCCCTTACAAAGCCAGATGAGAATCAGCTCCACTACAGCTTCTCCAGGTTAAGAAAAACCCTCCCAAGTTGGAATTGTCACATCCTGGTCCCACTGACTGGGACAGCAGCTCCCTGCTCCTACAAAACCTATGGACACCTGACAAAACACGGCCCTTCCTTCATGCTGTGAAAGACAGGTCAGGCTGGTGGTGATGCATAAATCCATAAAAAGCATTTGGAAAGCACCAGTTAAAAATTACTGTCTGAATAAAAGGTGCTTCACTACTCAAAGTACTTCCATAGGAAATAAACACTATGGAAAGCAGGAGTGGTGTGGTGGGAGGGCAGCAGATTTAAGGAATGATTCCCCTCAGATTAAGGAGTGATTCCCCTCAGCTTTAAGGAATGATTCTCCTCAGATTTAAGGAATGATTCCCCTTAGATTTAAGGAACAGTTCCCCTTAGATTTAAGGAATGATTCCCCTTAAATTTTGGATGTTCCTTCACCTTCCTCCTGCTGCCAGGAATAAAATCAGCACCTGGGTCCCCTCCTAGGATAATTTCTGGTAAGAGGTGCTCAGACAGGGAGGTTTGGGATGTAATTCCTTTTAACAGCAGGGCCAGGAGTAAGAAATATTCTCTAAACCAACAGGATTCCCCCACTCCTGGTCTCTGTGTTCATGCCAGGCTATGACTGGGAGGGGAAAGCAAATCATTCATAATGCCTGAAAGATAATGAACCCCATTATATCAGCATTAGTAGTTTAACATTAAGCCTCAGAAGCCAGAGCTTTTATAGGTTGTTCATAATTATTTGAGGATTCTGTTGCTGCAGTGATGGGATAACTCCTGTGGACTGGAATTTCCCCAGGCACAATGGAGAGCTGAGCATAAAGTGTGAAGCCTTAACTTCAGATTTTCTGGCTTTGGCGTGAGTCTGCCTCACAAGGGCCCTGCAATGCCTTTTGATTGTGTTTTGTCAGGCATTCCCCAGCATCAGGGATAATGCAGGCAGGCACACTGTCACTGACTGGGGGAGTTCATTCAGAGCTGAGGGCTCTGTGACACAGCTCCCAGTGCTGCCATCAGCCCTGATAACGCTCTCCTGAGACACACAGCAAACTGAAAAGGTGACAGGATGGGGTGCACAGCCCTAAAACATGGGATTGCTCTCAGATTCTGTGCCACTGTAGGGCTTTGAGACTTTCTTTGAATGAGGAGCAGGTCAGGAGGAGAGACAGCCGAGCTACAACCCCTTTTCTCCCTCCTGGGTGTTTCAATAAAACTCTACAAGAATCTGTGATCTTTCTCTACAGGGATGAACCTGCACATATTGAAAAAGCTGCAGGTGCTGTGAGACTCCACACAGGATCTGCTGCACAGGACCTGTTTCTAAGAGTGGAAAATGCTTTTAGAGCTACACTGACCCACTGAGAGCAGCCCCTTGTGCAACCCTCCATAAGGAATGGTACAAAATCACAGCAGGGCTGCTTTTAGATGGGATAATGGGAAAAAATCCTGCTCTGGGAGAGTAATGAGGCCCTGGCACAGGGTGCCCCATCCCTGGCAGTGTCCAAGACCAGGTTGGAGAGGGCTTGGAGCAGCCTGGGACAGTAGAAGGTGTGCCCATGGCACAAGGTGGGGACTGGGTGATTTTAAGGTCCCTTCCCACCCAAACCATTCTGTGATTCTGTATTCAGAGCCAAGGACCTGGACAGACCCACCAGAAGACTTTTTCCTTTACAGTCTGGCAGAAGAATGAGAGCACCTAGCCAGAAGAGAAATAATTAGGAATTCAAGAGCTGAAATTCCTGCAGGAGGAAGCCTCAGGAAACAGAAGGATTTCAGTAGAAAACAACAATTACCCCAGACCTCACCAGGTCCTCCACGCAAAACACATTCGATTAAACCACTCTCCTCCTCAGTACACTATTAGTTTTTTTTTTTTCTCTGGCACACAACCATAATAAAGCTATTTATCTTCAAAGGTTGGGAAGCTAAAAAAAAAAGCCCAGATCATTAGAGGACAAGGTACACTTGAATTAAAGGCCACAGGCACAGTGAATTCAAATGAAATCTGAAGTACCATAGGTTTTACATTGCTGGGAGAAGGACACACAATTCCCTGTCTCATTATCAGCAAGACATTGATTTTCAGTGGAAGTGTGCTTGAATTGCTCTTGGTAGATATTACAACTTTCCTTCAACAAGAGGAGGATTGGTTGTTGCTAAAAACTGTTGGCTTTAAAAAAAAAAATCTCCTTGTACTTATTTAATATTTTCCCCACAGCAATGCAACTGATGGAGAAAATAGCTCAACAATGGCTCATTTTCTCTGCTCACCCCCAAGTGAATCCATTCCCTCATTTATATCTTTTATCTCTGTATGATCTTCTTTGGTGCATAAAAAATTTCATTCATTAAGCTGCAAAGGGGCGAGGGGGGAAGGAATATCTGCTTAAACCCATCTCATGGAATTTAAATAAGGGTGTGGATAGGATGACCTGATAAGAAACGAGAGCTGGATTTCTTTTTATTTAGGCATGGCAATAAAATGAGGGTGCTTGGCATCATTTGATTTTTGTGTTAGCAAAGAACAAGGATGCTAATTTTATTGATTAACACAGGAAAAGGTTGGGTATTGACTTAGAGCAATAACAAGAAGAATAATGACTTGTTTGGGTTTTTTTTTTGTTTGTTTGTTTGTTTTCCATGGCAGCCAACGTCCTGGAAGAAGACTCAATGGAGCAGGACATCGAGAGCCCTGTCACTATCCATCAACCAAAGTTGCCCAAACAAGCCAGAGAGGACCTGCCAAAAAACATCAGCAAAGAATGTGCCAAGAGAAAAATCCAGAGGTACGTTCGGAAAGATGGGAAATGCAACGTCCACCACGGGAATGTCAGAGAGACTTACCGGTACTTGACTGACATCTTCACCACCCTGGTGGATCTCAAGTGGAGGTTCAACCTGCTGATCTTTGTCATGGTTTACACGGTGACCTGGCTCTTCTTCGGCATGATCTGGTGGCTCATTGCCTACATGCGAGGGGACATGGATCACATAGGGGACAGCACGTGGACCCCCTGCGTCAGCAACCTCAATGGGTTTGTCTCAGCCTTTTTATTCTCAATCGAGACCGAAACCACCATTGGGTACGGTTACCGGGTCATCACGGACAAGTGTCCCGAGGGAATTATCCTGCTTTTAGTGCAGTCTGTCCTAGGTTCTATCGTCAACGCCTTCATGGTTGGCTGCATGTTTGTGAAAATATCCCAACCCAAGAAGAGGGCAGAAACCTTGGTTTTTTCTACAAACGCAGTCATTTCCATGCGGGATGGAAAGCTGTGTCTGATGTTCCGAGTAGGAGACCTTAGGAATTCACACATTGTAGAGGCATCAATACGAGCCAAGTTGATCAAATCCAAACAGACAAAGGAGGGGGAATTTATACCACTCAACCAGACAGATATCAACGTAGGTTATTACACAGGGGATGATCGTCTCTTTTTGGTTTCACCACTGATCATCAGCCATGAGATTAACCAGCAGAGTCCTTTCTGGGAGATTTCCAAAGCCCAGTTGCCCAAAGAGGAGCTAGAAATTGTTGTAATCCTAGAAGGAATGGTGGAGGCAACAGGTAACATTTCTTATACTTTGTATAAGGTAAATGCTTGAATTTTAGCAAGGAAAATCAGTGGTTTTGCTTCGTTTTAAAGGAATCACTTCCACATTCGTTACATTTGAAAAAGGCATCCGTTCTCTGGTGAGCTCCAAAATTAAAAGCATGCCCGGTTTAATTGTCTGTTCCATCTTGCCTAACGGGATTAGTGTTGTTTCTGCTCTGTTTGGAAAATGGGATAGCATCTCTCATTTTCTAAATTTTTCACAGCATGTCACCCAGTTATTTGTCATTCTATTGCAGGAGCAGCTCAACCACAGGGACCTTGTGGGATAAAACTGCTTGGGGGGGGGGAAACACAACAAAAATCAATGCAAAACTCTGTTTGTGAGTAATGTGGAAGCACCATGGTCCTGCTGCTTCCAATCACCCGTGGGTATCTGCAGAACAACTGCCAGCCCTGTGGCATTCCAAGGCTGGATCCAGTAGAAAGTGATGTGTTTGGTTCTCTCTCTCTTCTTCTTTATTTTTTTTTTCTGCCTGCTCGTTTTCCTTGGTTTTTGTTTTAACTTTTAACGTGGGGCTTGTTCCACTTTAGCTCACAAAATGTCTCTTCTGATTCTGTATTTCACTGGGGGGGCCCCAGAAGCTCACAGAGCACTGGAAGCTGGGATGTATAAACAAGGAATGTTGTGTCGCCAGTGGAGATGCTGGGTGGTTGTTACCTGCAATTATGCAGCAGAAATCACTTGATGCAGAGAAAAAAAAACAAAACAAAACAAAACAAAAAAAACAGCAAATGCACCGCTAAAATAATGTTTCTTTTTTGTATTAAGATCCAGAATTATAGGAGGGTACTTTTATCTGTTTTAGAAGATGGAGGTGTTTTTCTCCTGTTAATAGCAGCATCAATGCCTGAAATAAGTAAATATAATGAAGATTTGATGTGCTTGGGGGAGGAGAAAACACTGATTATAGGAATAAGAATGAGATTTTCTATTTTTCCCCACGACTGCAGCAAAACCCAGGAAGGTTTGGGCACGTGGACTCCACAGCTCTGACAGAGGCACAACCTTTCCAGCCCTGACTCATGTTTTGCAACTGAAGCCAGGAAATAAAGAGCAGTCTCCTACTAGAACATGTGTGTGTGTGTTTCACACTTTTATTATGTGGTGTCAGAAGAAAACTGCATTTGTCACCATATAATAAACGTGTGAGACAAAAATGGAGCAGGGGGAAAAAGGAAAAAAAAAAAACAAAAAAAAAAACCCAACAAAACCAACAAAAAAACCCAAAACTGAAAGGAACTTGACAGGGAATTTGAAGTGGTAAATGCAAGGCTTCCAAATTTTCCAGGAAGTAGGTGGTACTGAAGAGAAATCAAGATGAAATGTTTAGAGCTCCTTATCTGTGCAGTAGGCACCGAGATTTCAAACATCTGCATCACCCTGGGGTGAGACAATGAGGAAATTGCTGTTTGTTCCCTGAAACCATCCTGAGATCTCAGAGCTGCAGCTGAAGGAACCTGACATCCCAAGGGGGCGGGGGATATTTTCAGGTTTGCTGAACACCGTGTTTTCCAGCAAAGTGATTGGCAAGTAGTGGAAGAACCAAAAAAAATGTCTCACCAAAACCACCTACGAGATCAAAAGACAGAATATTTCTGCAGTGCAGCAAATGTAGATTTGTTGGTTTGAACTCTCATCTCTCTCTGTGACCCCACAACTTCCCTCACTTTGTTTTCCTCCCTGCACACCCCTGGGTTCTCTGGGGTCCCCCCCAAGACTGCTTGGGCTGGCAAAGTTTGAGATAAAAATCAAATCTCTCATTATCTCAAACCTTTCCAGTCCATATCAAAAGAAAAACTGAATGCAGTGATTTGAAAACCTGTGGAAGATATCCATAATTAAAGAGTTTCCCCTGCACTGGATGGGTCCATTTCCCATTTTAAACTGCTCTGTTTGGGTAGAGTGAGATATGAGTGAGATATGAGCAGAGGGCATCAAATAATGCCAGAATTACCAGCACCATTTCTAAAACATGTTTGTGCAGAAGTAGCTTCTTGTGCTGTGCTTTGACCCCATTTGACAAACCTATTTCTAAGGGAAGTCTTATCATCATGAGCAAGTGATTTTTGTTGAAGGGACAACCAGGCCAACCTTATACCAAAACTAGGAATTTTCACTCTTTTAACATACAAATATTTACAAATTGCATCCTGGCAAACATTGAGAGCCAGTTTAGGCAGTCAAATATTCACCTTTCCTTCTTCCACTTGGTGCAGAGTGAGAACAGCAAAAGAAGCTGCTCACAGCAGCAAAGCCCAGCTCAGAATTCCTGCCAAAAAAAGTTAAAAAATACAAAATTATAGAAGCTGAAGCCAGGAAAATGTGATGTCACCTACAGCAATGTCCTTGTTTGGTGTCATTGCTGAGGGATCCAAACCAGACTGAGCCCATAAGGTTGTGTCATCCATCAGAAAAGCCACTCCCAAGCCTGATAGGGAGAACAATCCTTTATTTTCAGAGCTTCCCCACGCAGATACAGCTTCAGTGAAAAATAAAATGGGAAATTATGAGGGTAAATATTTGCTAATGCTGTTATTAATTATTGATTCTGCTTAAATTTGACTGGACAGGTAAATACATTTATAGTACTTTCCACCCTAAGTGCTCCAAAATCACATCTATCTGTTGTATGAAGCACAATTTTTATGGAGTGTCATGGGAATTCTGCATTGTGTGTTAGGACAGGAAATTAAGAATAATGCATTTTATTAAATGGCATTAAAATAATGAACCAAATTAAAATTCAGCAGAAAGTTCAAATTCAAGGACCCCTGAATTCCCCATGGAAGGATTGTCATGAATTCCTGAGATGCAAAAAGAAGTGGATGTGTCTTTACTAAGGCATATAAAGAATTATCCCAGGGAGAATCCCTACACTTTGGTTATTCCCACTCTTTCTACCATGGAGAGCACTTTGAGGGCAGAATCCTCAGCAAGGCATTTTCCAAAAACATGAAATCAATCTGATTCCTTCATCAAACACTCAAAGTAAGTCTGCTTTCCAAAAATATTTGTTACAGATCCTTCCAATATCAATTTTTATTTATTTATTTACAACAACATTCAAAAATATCTCTTTGGATTCGAAGGACAAAACTTTTGCAAAGATTTATCTCTGTGCTTTTCCTGATGGTGGTGCACATCTCTCAGGTGTCCAAAAATATCAATTTTGGGACAACCAAAGCACTTTAGGCTGCTGTGGAACCACTGAGCAGCCTTGAGGAATGGGGGGGAAAAAATCCAACCAAACTTCACTGCAGCTGGAGGACACATCTGGTATTTCCACATTTTGCAGCCCTCATTTCCCAGAGTTTTAAATGTAAAATAATCTGCAGTTAGGAATATTTTTATGATAATTGAATCCTAGCCACAGGCTTAAAAAATTTAAGCCTTTTTCATCTGGTGAAACCTATTTCTAAGGGAAGTCTTATCATCATGAGCAAAGTAGGTATTTTAAAAAATTAAGCAAGGCTTGCAAATGTATAAATCTGATAAGGAAATAGACCCATAAGAAGAAAAGGAAAGCCTTTTAAATTTGGGAAGTGCAGTGGGAAGGTCAGGTAGGGTACAACAGCAAGAGAAACTGAGAGAAAGAAACTCAGAGAGAGAGAGATGCAAAATAAAAGGAGGGGAAAATGGTGAGAAGGAGGAAAATTCTGAGCAAGCCTTATGAAGTTTTATCTGGCCAGAGGGGTGCACTTGGTGACACTCTGGCAATTCCCTCTGCCTAAAAATAAACATTTGAGTGTTGAACAGTTCCAAGGAAAGAAAATGATCTGCACATTTGTAGCTGTCAGAGAAACAAGCAACAAAGGCAGATGGAGAACTTCAGGTTCAGAGGGATAATTTCACAAATAAACTCGGAATAGGGTGCAATTATAATCCTGACAGAGGGGCAGCTTTGAGAGCAGTGCCTGCAGAAGGTTTTACAGCTACAGAAACAGCCACACTTGCCAGCTGTGGAAAATATGTGTGCAAAGCAATAAAATGTTCACTTGGATGGTTATTTGTACAGTAAACAGTGCTATTGACCAAACAAATATTGTCTGAAGCTGTTCCCCTCTTCACTACAGCCCCTTGGACTGGCTGATTTATTGTGGGTTTGATCTCTCTGGGATGAATTGCCATATTTACCCCTTAGCCTTGCCCATTCCTAGCAAATGTCTCCCTCTAATATGGATTGAAGCAGTTTCAACCCTTCAAAAAGCTCTCTCTCCAAATAAACATTGCTGGGGTTAGAGTTTCTCACTTGAATTTTCTACTGCTCTTCAAAGAAGAAATATTTATCCTCTCCAACTGCTTCTGAGGTGAAAGGAAGAAAAAGAATTTCTCCCACCCAAGTGCTTCTGCAAGACAAAGAACAAAAGTGGATTTCATTGTGCTCCAGGATGTGACCAAGGCACATTGACAGAAATGCAGTTTAAGCAGGGTTAGGAGCAAGTGCTTTCTGCTCCAAACTGGATCATCTTCATCCCAGGAATGATCAGAACACAAGAGCTCTCCAGTTGCAGCTTTCCTTTCTATTTTAAGAGTTTTAACTTCTCCTGCTGCTGGGTGCTAGACCTGGACAAGGTTTAACTCCTCACACATCCCCACTTCCCTGGAGGTGCCAGCAATTCCTTTCACATCTGTCCCGTTTTAATTTTGCTGGTTCTAAGAAAACATTTCATTGTTATTCATTCTAACACAGAAAATTACAGGCATTGGCAGGAGGGGAGTTCTAAATGCCAGCAGGGAAAGGCATTCCCATCCCATTTGGAGGTTTCCTTCAGGAATATTTCTCTACAGGTGGAAAAGATGAGTTTTATTGCTGAAGAGGAGTGTAAGACTTGAAGGAGGCAATTACAATTTCACAATAGTCAAAACTAGGAGGAATAGCAAGAAATCAGGGAGCAACGCTCGTGGGAAATAAAAAACAGGTGCTGATTAGGAATATTTCAACAAAAATTTTGCTGTATCTTGCTTTCAGGGAAAAGGGATTACACATTTGTTTAACAGCTTTATTCTCTGGGTAGTGCTGTGCTTTGCAAACCTGTTATGAATGTTTGAAAAAAGCTTTTTGTCCACCTCTCACATCTTCCTCACCAATTACTTCCTCAGCTCTTCACAACTCCAGCTGCTCCCTCACCCCTAAATGTTCAAATATAATACTCAGATTCAAGCAGTAACTCATATTAAAAGGTAAGATCTCTAAAAGACAGGTATCTAGGGATTACCTAACAGATCAGATATTATTAATTATTATTATTATGTGTGCTGACCACATGTCAGACTTGAACAAGAAGAGCTTCATTTTGCACCTCCTGTCTTTGCAATTCCTCCAAAGTCTCTCTAGGCATGGAGAAAGGGCAGCTCCCAGTTTTTTCCACACTCCCACAGATTCCACTGCCAGCACTGCTCCTTCCTGACCAGGAACAGGCACAGTGACATGCCCCAAAATCCTGTCTCTGCTCATCACTCCTGAGCCTGCACAGGTTATTCCCTGCAGGGCTCACGATCTCCATGGCCAGAGGAATGACTGGATACCAAAATTTGCTTTTACTCTGGCCCTGCTCCTGTTTTCCAAGCAGAAAGGCACAAAGGGAAGCTGGGATGGCACCCTCTCCATTGACCAGCAGAGGCTTCCTAAAATCCTGTGATTCCACACACTTAAATTCTTCCTAAAATCATGTGATCCCACACACTTAAACTCTTCCTAAAATCCTGGGATCCCAGATATCTTAACTCTTCCTAAAATCCTGTGAACCCAGATATCTCAATTCTTCCTAAGATCCTGTGATTCCACACACTTAAACTCATCCTAGAATCCTGTGATTCCGGACACTTAAACTCTTCCTAAAATCCTGTGATTCCACACAATTAAACTCTTCCTAGAATCCTGTGACTTCAGACACTTAAACACATCCTAGAATCCCTTGATTCCAGACACTTAAACTCTTCCTAAAATCCTGTGATTCCACACACTTAAACTCTTCCTAGAATCCCGTGATTCCAGACACTTAAACTCTTCTGCTTCCAGCATAATTTCAAGCAAGTTCCCCATCAGTTTTTGGCTCTGCAGAGGTGTTGCTGCTCAGTCCCTGGAGCTCCAGACCCAGCTCAGACCCTAAGGAATGACAGGAGGGCCCAGTGCCCCTGTCCCACACAGTCCCCACCTCCAGGATTCCCTGCAAAGGGCACCTCAGCCTTATCCAGGTCAGAGGGCTCCCCAGGCAGGATTAGCTCACTGAACATGTTCCACCTGCTTTCCAAGTGGAGATGTGATTCCTGAGCCCCTTGGAGAAGTGCTGGGAGCCACTGAGGTGCCTTTTCCATTCCAGAGCACTTCCCAGGATGACACCAGGAACCTGAACGTGTTCAGCTTCCACTCAGGCACGCTCAGCTTCTCCCTTTGCTCTGAGAACAGTGTAAGAAAAGGGTCAGCACTGAAAGATTTTCCTGAAAAAAGGAAATATTTTGCCAGCATTTCTAATTTTAGACTTTAACTGAACATGTTCCACCTGCTGTCCAAGTGGAGATGTGATTCCTGAGCTGCTTGGAGATGTGCTGGGGGCCACTAAAGTGCCTTTTCCATTCCAGAGCACTTCCCAAGATGACACCAGGAACCTCAATGTGCTCAGATTCCACTCGGGCATGCTCAGCTTGCTCCAGGAATGGTGTAAAAAAAGGGTCAGCACTGAAATTTTTTCCTGGAAAAGGGAATATTTTGCCTGTATTTCTAATTTTAGACTTTCACTTTTGGTCATCCAGGGTTGTTACCTGCCTGGAGACAACGGCAGTGAAATCCCAGGCATGGATTTGAGTCAGGGCAGGATCTCACCCCTGGAATTCTGCTGGAATGAACTGATTCTTTCATGCTGATTACCTTGTTTGCTCAGATTGATTTCCAGATGTGAAGTCTGCCTGGGTAGCCTGCAGTTCAAAACCCTGGGAAGTATTTTTGGAGAACTCTGTTCCCTCTATTTCTGAACAATCTTTTCACTTCTCCCCTTGCTGCTTATCTATTTCCAGCAGTATAATGTTTTTTCCTCCTGTCTCCCTGAACTGTAATGAAGGATAAACACTTTGCATTACACTCCCTGATAACCAAAAGGACCCTCTAAAATTAAAGAATATTTGCATCTGTTTCTAAAGAATGTGAACTGAAAGATTATTCACCTTCAGCAGAAAGTTTTCACAAAATTGAATAAAGAAACAACTGTAAAGCCAAAAGTGACCTAAAGGTTTAAAGAATGAGTAAAGTTGTGAATTAAACCAGAAATTAAAATTCAGCAGTTGATAGATTAAAAAAGAACAAGGCTGTGGACTGCAAAAACACTACTGGCTACATAAAGGACATGAAAAAATACAGAAAATTTATGAGTTTAAATTTTTTACCCTAGAAAGCAGCTGACAGCACTAAAACCTCCCATCGTGGCACAGTTCCTGGGATTCCCAAGGCCACTGAAAAAGGTCCTCAAGAAATTTAAGGAAAACAATTCAGAAAGAATTGCAGTGATTTCAGTGGCCTCAATCACAGCATTCCAAGGAAAATCAAACAAATTTGAGACTCAGTTAAGTGCTCTTGCTCTCTCACTCCCTCTCCTTCCTCCCCAATATTCCCAAGAATGATTTAAAGAAAGTCACAATGCTCTCCAAGATTTCTTTTCTTCCTGATTTTTGGCTATTTTCCTTAGTTGGGATTTCTATAGAATGACACAAACCTTTAGTTTCTTTTAAAAAATGGGATTTAAATAAATACAGGACTGTTGAATATGAGATATCCCACTCTTACACCTTATACCAGAAATAAACCTAATTTAAAGAAATATTTGAAACAAGGCAAAAAGGAAGGAGATCTCCAAAACCAAATTTCCAATGGTTATGAGGAACATGTTTGAGATAGCTGAGGAATGCTAAAATTTGATTTAGAAAAATGAATTCAGAGGGAATATTTGGCTGAAGGCCATTAACTTCTCAGAAATGAGGAGTGGGGAGGGTAACTCACACTCAGGTATTTTGTTGGCTCCTCCCAGCAGTTTGAATTTACAAAGTGATGAACTGGACAAATAATTTCCACTGGCAGACCTGATCAGGATTTCTCTCCCAGCAGGAGCAGAGTGAGGTCAGAGCAGCCAAAATCTCTTCTGGAAAATCCAAATCCCTCTGGAAAAGCCAAAATCTCCATGCCAGTGGCCAAGGCTAAAAGGGGTGCCCAAAGCCCCAGGGATTTGTCAGGGAATTCAGAGATGTGACAAAACAGAGTTGGAAGAGGGTGAGGATATCCAAGAGGATATCAGGATGTGCCTGATATCACAAAAGTGGATAGAAATCCCCTCCAGCCTAAATTTTTCCTATGATTATAGAACTCCAAGCTGGCTCCTCCTTGGTATTTTTTATAGCTGTGAAGAATTGAATGGCTTTGAAAAATTTTAAGCCCAGCTCAGAGCTTTCATTGTTCTCCTCTGTCACCATTGAGGAAATTGTGGTTTATGCATCTTTGGCACCTTTCTGCCCCTCTGGAGGTTGAGATGAGTGTCCAGCATGGATTGGCCATGGATTGCCTGCTCCTCTCTCCCTGGGAGAGGCTCCCAGCAAAAAACTCAGCTACAAACAACTGCTGGATAGGCATTATTATCATTGTTATTATTATTATCATCACCATCATCACAACTTGTGTCTAACAAGACATTCCAGATTTTTTGAGGGAAGCCTTAAGCAATGTCAAGGTTGGCAACTTTGATTCCACATTTCTGACTGGTGCAGACCAGTGTGAACTGGAGAGAGAGAGAGGGAGAAAGAGAGAGAGGGGCTTCCCCTAAAAAAAAAAAAAATCCATCTGACTGTGGCAGAGCTGCCAGGCACCACCAGAACAAAAAAATTTAAAGATTTATGAGTCAGCCACTCCAATTAAATTGTGCTGGCACTTTTTTTTAACCAACCATTAGCTTCTTCTTTTTTTTTTTTTTTTTTTCTTTTTTGCAACCTTGCAGAAGAAGTATTAATTTATTACACCCAGATCTCCAGGGTGGGAAAACACCCCCATTCATTTTCATCGTTTTCCAATTCTTTTTCCATTAATATTCTTTCCCAGGGGGAAGACAACAAATTAGCCACTTTTTCAGATATTAAGTGCAGCAATGAGTCTCTAACTGCCAATAGGGTTGTGGCAGATGCCATGAAAAAGTGTAGAGGAGTCCAAAGCCAAAGGTTTTGAGGCAGTCAAAGGTTCTTGTCTGGGCAGAAATCTGCTTCAAAGACAGCAGCCACAGCTCCAGAGATGTGCAGGGGAGGAGGTTTTTGCTTTGCATTTTAAGGAAAATGCTCTTCTCCTGCCATGAGTCAAGGGCTAAATCTCCTCCTTTAGACACTCCCATCAGGGCCTGATCACACTGGGATTTTAAAACCCTCATAATTAGTCAAGATCCAAGGTTTAAGACATAAAACACGAATTTTAACCTCTCTACATCTTCCTTTACCCTCCGAAGGGATATAAAGCACCCATCAAGCATTCAAAAGGCACCAGTGACAGAAATTCAGTCCAAACCCATCTCCTCTCAAGGTGCAGCCAAGGTTTAATGTGCAGTTTTGAGCCTGGTCCAAAGCCCTCCCAAACCTGTGGAGTGGGACTCAGTCCCTGGTGGCCTCTGAATCAGGACCCTGAAGGACTGAATTGAGCTGTGCAGGGCCTGTCAGCTCCTCAATGGCCTCAGAGAAGGAACAATTAAGTCTCTAATTAAGAGGCAAATGGAAGATTAGAAGCAGATGAACGTTTATAATCCAGATAAAGCACCCACACTGGAAGTTTTGGCTTTGCAACATCTGAGGTAGCTTCACTGCCATGGGAGGAAGGGTGGATCCACACAGGGTGTCCTTCCCTCAGGAAATCTGTCCAGAGTTTTCTCCTCTCTGCAGCCACTGTCCCTTCTGCAGATGGATGGAAAGAGCCATTCCACAAGGACAGACCCAACAAACCTGGAATATTTCATTGAACAAACTGTCCATGGCAAACAGGGGCACTGGAATGGACAGAACTTCTCAGTCCATGGAAATTCTCCCTCCTCTGTCTCCCTTCCTTGGGTTCTGAGTTCATCCCTCCCACCACACTTTCCATCTGTCATCTGTGGTTTGATGCTTAATCTGTTCCAAAGAAAGGAACCAAAAGCCAAGATTGCAGCAGGTGTAGCAGGTCCATTACAAATATGGGCTAAGAATTGCATTGGAAAGATAACAGGACTGGAGCAGAGATCCCTGAAAACACAGATCTCAGGGCTGATTCTCTTTATGGCAGCCAAGACAGAGATCACATCTCTCCCAAAACTCTTTTCATTATATTGTGTAAATATCACACCCAGCAGAACAGAATAAAATGGTAAGGAAAAAAAATTAAAACATTTCCAGGAGTTCCCCTGGAACTTTTTTTTTTTTTTTTTTTTGGTGTGTGTGTGCGCAGATTAAGCTCTTTCACTTCTTGCTAGCAGGACCCAGTAGACAGAGATTCTTAATATTTCAAAGTAGCCTTCTGAAGAGCCTCTGATGCTGGAAAGGACTTCTGATGCTGGAAAGACACCAGTCAAGCTTCACTGATGTCTAAAAAGTGACCAGAATCAAGTGCACAGAATAAATATTCAGAGCAATTTCTACCCAGCACCTTCCCCCTGAGGTCTGCACCACAGCCAGGGCAGGATGAGTTGAACCCTCACTCTTCAGCCAGTTCTGATTCCCAGCTTTATCCCCTGGGACATGGACACCAGAGTGAGGGGAGCACCAAATGAGCCTGTTCATCTTTTGGGGGCTGACACAAATCCCCAGGGATGCAACAGCAGCAGCCACGACAGTGGTGAAAATTCTTGGCTGATTTGCACCGAGAGTAAAAAGGGTCCGTGTGACTGAGGAAAAAGGTGGAAGAATTATTTAAAAAAAAAGGGCTGGATGGGATCTTGGGCAGGAATTGTTCCCTGGCAGGGTGAGCAGGCCCTGGAATAGAATTCCCAGAGCAGCTGTGGCTGCCCCTGGATCCCTGGCAGTGCCCAAGGCCAGGCTGGACACTGGGGCTGGAGCAGCCTGGGACAGTGGGAGGTGTCCCTGCCATGGCAGGGGTGGCACTGGAGGGGCTTTGAGGCCTCTTCCAACCCAACCCAATCCATGATTGTACAATATTTTATCCCTCCCATCCCTGTCAGGTAACCAGGCCCCTCTCTCCTCCCTCAGCACAGCCTCAGTTTCCCCCAGGCCCCTGGGAGATGTGAGGACACCAAAATCTGTGCACTGTCCTTCAGGGATGCAGGAGGGATCACACCCCTGGGACCCCATGGAATCCTCAGAGCTCCAGGCAGTGCTGAGGCAGCTGGAGCAGCATCACTCAGCCTCATTCCCCCAAAAAAGCCAGCACAGGGACATCACAGGGAGAGCAGAGCCCTTCAGCCAGACACCTTCTATGCAGCACAGGAAACCTTATCTGCACTATTGTACTTACTGCAGGACTGGAGAAGATAAGGAAAAATCCATTTTGAAGCAATTTCATAGAAGGTGACCATAACTTACTTAAATGGACAAAATACACAACATACCTGTAGGTTGTTTGGACAAAAGGAGAATAAAATAGCAGGAGAAGCAGGTGTAGTGGCACAAAAATGACACTTAGTGTGCAATTGGGGCTGTGAAAGCCCAGAAAAATGCAGGTTGTGCCATTTAATCCATGCTGGTGTTTATAAAATGTGTTATAAAGTCTTTATCATGAGACCCCGTGGCATCACACTACAAGGAAATGATGAAACCATGCTGATATAAAGAGGATATTCCAAGCAGGTGGTGGCATTAGGCAGCAACTGTGTTTTCCATAGATGTCATGTAATTACAGTCAGCTCAGGCTGGGAAATCTTGTAAAAAAGTATTATTTGTGCTGGGGTAATTCCCTTCTGTTCTCCAGGCTGTAAAATCTTCCTTTTTTCATTATTGTGAGCCCAAAGGCCTGGTGTGAAAGAGACCCTGGGAACAGTTGGAATCTGTCAAGGAAGAAATGGAATTTTCTCAGCGAGTTTTGAACCACAGATTGCTGGAAAACCTCTGAGTTCATGGGATTGCAATAAACACCAGGAAATGGCTTAGGCTGAGGGCATTCAGATACACATGGTCACCCAAATCCCTGGCAAAATGAGTATCAGGGTCCTTTAACTCTTATTTTGTGGATGTGTGGGAAGAAAGGTTGGAGAAGGGCAGAGGGATTGATATAAATCAAAATTCACTTGCTAGCACGGAGCATCTTGTGGCTGTCATTTGGGTTATGGTTTAAGGTCAACCAGTTCCTCCACTGCAGACTCAGAGAGCAATAATTGTGCTGAGAAAAGAAGCATCTGCTCTCTGTAAAGCATTTTGAGCACAAATAAGGGTTTATCTTCTTTCCCTACCGATTTAAAAGTTGTACTAGTCTGTCAAGAAGGGGAAAAGGAAATTTTCTGGTGGAGAAGGCGTTTTTGGTAAAACATGAAGTATTGCTGCAACTTTTTGTCTCAAAATGCCAAGATCCTGAGTTGGAGCAGTTTTCAGGGCATGTGAGAGCACTTGAGTTCACTAAATCAGCAGAAAGATTTGTGGCTCTGAGTCAAGTCTAACCACGTCATCACCAGGGATTTTGCATAATCACTGCACTGAGATTTTACATCCAGACCAAGAGATATCCCACCAAATCTATCTCAGATATTCTATTTATCAGGGGTTGGTGAAGGTTTTCTATTCCCTCCCCTCTGTCTCATGTTAGAACAATGGAATGCAGGACCATTAGATTAGGGGGAAAAAAAAAAAGATACCAGGTGAGCAGTACTTCAAGTTCTGAATCTGAACACCCAAATTTTGCAGAATGCACTTTTCTCCCATGTTGGAATAAGATTCTGAGGAGGGGAAATGCTCAGATCAGAGTCTTTTGGCCTTGTTTGGCTTTGGGCTGATCCCACAGAGAGAAAACAGGGGCAAGCCCAGTGCAGGTGCCATGCTGCAAAAAGCAGGATGGGCAGGAATGAGAGGAGATGCTGCAAAACCCAGGATGGACAGAAAAGAGAGGAGCAGAGGGGCTGTGGATTCAGAGGTGGATCTTGCTTCAAACAGGAATAAAACCTTTCAGCATCAACCCACTCATTATTACTGCCTCTGCCCTCTGGATGCTCCAGCTCCTCTGGAGCATGTGCTGAGTTACCCTTGCTGGAGCAGCACTGTCTGCCCAAAAAATAAGGGAACTGCCTCACAAAGCCTTGAGATAAAACTCAGATGGGGCCTCAGGAATGAAACACATTGTGACAGGATCAGAAATGGATCCCTGGAGTGACACAGACGCTGGGGTGGCCCAGAGCAGATCCCTCCCTCCCATCTCACCCTCTGCCTTGTTGTTTCCACACCTGGAAAAGTGAGCACACAGCTCCCCCAGACTCGAGCTGCACAGCTCAGTGATAACTGAGACTCATTTTTAGGCAATTTGCACGGATGGGAACAATTACAGCCAAGGCACATCAACAGAGAATTAAGCCCTGCATCTAATGTTGGTAATGCTCTTAATAATAACAACCCCACTTTCCTGGAAGAGAACATTAAACCTGTTCAAAATACAGTATTTTTTTTTCCAAAATGATAGTATTTCTCCCCTCCTACACCACATCTACCTTAATCATCTGACTCCCACATAGCTGGCTCGACTTCAATGACAGTCTCCTCTACTTGTTTAAAAGTCATGTTATTTCCACTGCCATCAAAAAGGCAGGATTTTCAAGTGAAGTTATTAAAGTTTCCAACACAAGGAACGGTGCGTGGGTGCTGCTGAAGTCGACTCTCAGGAATGAAAAAGAGATTCCTTCACTTCAACCAGGGGAATTGAGCTTCCCTTCTCTCTGGAGCCAGGAGACACCTGTATTTATGATGATGTTTTGTCTGTCTGCAAAGCATCTCAAGAGTTTTGTCTCTTCCACGGTGAGCCCAGTGATCCAAGCCTGAATTTCCATCAGAAAAAAATAAAAACAAAACAAAAAACTAGGGGCCAGTCCTGGGTGAATGAAAAAATACTTGGATATTGATGTGTTCAACATCTTCTAGCCAAAATATTGAAGGCAATGGGTAATGCATGATCCAAATGTCCCCCTGGAGGCTCCACAAGGCCATCCCACCTCCTTATCTGCCATCCAGAGCCCCTGATGCATTACAGCCAAGAGTAATTAGATCTAATCCACTGCCTGATTCCCACCCAGCTGCTAAGCCCCTCGTATTGGACACTGAAGAGGGAAATTTTAATACTTTAATTGGAAAAAATCCCTTCAATGCTGACCTGCAGCTGTTCACCACGAGCTCTGTGTCTGTGCTGACACGTCGTGGGCTTTAATCAACTTTACTGAGCTTCAACAAGTTTTTGCAGCAGCCCCCTGTGCAAGCACAGGCTTTGTCAAGGGACAGTGGTTTATTCATTTTGTGCCACTGATCTGAGCTGAGAGAGGAGGAATTAATCTCAAACCAATTCAGTGTTTTGGGAGAGTTTTCAGCTCCTTTTCCACACAGCTTTCTCAGCAGCTGTCAGATCACTGCAGGGCTTCATTTGCTGAATTTTCACCTCCTGAATTTTCACCTCATTAGCTGCCCTTTCACAAGCCCTGTTCAGCCCCTCTGAATTCAGCAGGATGGGGAGCTGGAGGGATGTCCCAGCTGCTATAGCAGGAAAGGTTGATGAGAACTGCATTATGCAGCACCTACACTTGTAATGAATTAAATCCTCCAGGTTCCATTCATTCATTGTTTCAAAACCTGTCAGAGCCCCTTAATCAAATTACAGCCTTCACTCAGCTCAGGATTACTCCTGATGGTGTGTCAGTCTGACATCCTGTCATCCTTTGAGGAGGAAAGAGAAAAGAGACAGAAAGGAAAAGGAAAGAGAGGTTTTTTTGGATCAGAAGAGATCCATCTCTTCCCTTCATCAGCAGAATTGTATGCTACGTGTGATGGCTATTTTTTTAAAAAACTTTGATCCATTCTATTTTGTGTTTGGATTAAAAAGACAAGGTCAGAAATATCTGGCACTTCTGATGGCAACTATTGAGTTTTAGCTGTTACAGGAGTTTCTTCCTCAATCTCACCTCTGTACAAACAGAAGGGTTCTATTTTGGCCACATTTCCCCAAGATGGAAAAAATCCACACTTATTTGGGTCTCACAGAATGATCACCTTGAGAACAAGCTCAGGTTTTCATTCTCTCTGGAGAGGAAATGGCAGGTGAGGTGTTTGGCATTCAGCATGGATTGGAGCCATGGATTCATGGCCTGAGTTGCCTTGCCCAGGTAGGAGATGAAGAAGGGCCCAAAGTCTGTTGATTCACCTGAAATGCAAGGGAACCCCCAGCTGTTCTTGAGACCTGTCCAAAATCTTTAATTCTGGACTAATTCCAATGAAATCCTTCCTTCAGCAGAAAAACAGCAACAATAACCTTTAAGCTCTTATGTGGAAAACACCCAGAGTGACTCTGGAGAGCAGACTGCCTGTCTGGAACCTGGGTGGTGGCAGAATCCAGCTGCAGGAGGCTGCACCCATTGCTGAGTGCAGTGATTGTCTATTCACTGCTGCTCCTGATTTAGCTGCTCTGGTCAGGTTGGTTTGTATCCCCATGGGAAGGGTGAGCCAAAGGGAGAGCAGCATTTGGGCTCTCATAGTCCCTCTTTCAAGCCCTCCCTGGCTTGGAGTCTGATTTAGAGCAGCAGATTAAAATGAAATTAAAACTAAAATTAAAATTGTCCAGTTGAAGCTGTCACGGCTGATGTGGCAGTGCCCTGCTGGGTCACCCTCCTCCTCCTCACACCCCAGAGCAGCTGGTGCCCTGCTCAGCACCAACCACCAACGAGAAAAGAGGGAATTGTCTGTTTAGCCAGCACAGCTGAGGGAATTAGCAGCAAGGAATTTATCAGTGTTTTTCACTCCTCCTTCTGAGCGTGCAGTCTGAAGCAGCAGGGACCTACTTCGGGTGGAGGAGTGGTGGTGATGCCCAACTTGGACTCTCCCAATGCTCTTCCAGTCCTGGGAATATTTGTTCCATCAGTAAAAATCATTTTTGCCCTCAGCCTGCAGCCCCAAAGCAGCAGCCACGGAGAATCAGAGGGGGTGGTGACACCTCTCACCCCACTCCTTCCCCAGAGGGATTTGCTCCAGACTCTGGGCTCCTGGATGATCCCTTCTGGCTGATCCACCTTTCCTGGGACAGGGGGAGAGCTGCAGGAGCAGGAAGAGGTTGCTTAAAAGCTGTTTTGCCCCTCTGAAGCAGCTTTAGCAGAGGGAAGGATCTGGTCCATTAACTTTTGAAATGAGCTTATCAAGGGAGATGGCAGCGCTGGTGGGAAAACAAGACATTCAAAGCTCCTTGCAAATCCAAACTCTCCTCCTCTAAAGCATCACACCTCATCAGCTGTGCTTGTAGCTCTCTCTCCTACAGATGACAGGGTAAAAAAAGGCTGCAAAGTGGATTTTCTCCTGCGGTTGTCATCTTAATCTCCATCTTTCTCCTGTTAGCAACAAGCTCCAGCATTATCCCAGAGTTTTCCAGTGTCAGGGCTCTGACTGTGCTCCCTCTTTGGAGAGAATTGTTCACAGCAATTTAGTTCAAGGTACCACACAGCAGCAGCAGGCCAGGCTGGTTTGGCTTGAACACTGCACAGGATACAGTGGGAAGCTGTGGGATCGCTGCCACATTGTTCATGAGGTGAATTAAACCTTCCACAGGTAAATAACACCAGTCATGGCATCCTCATCTTGGGGTTATTTCCTTTGAAAGGTTCTTTCTGTCCTCACTCTGACACATTTGCATTCAGGAACATCCATTAAGCAGCCACGTGAAAGACTGGAGAAATTCCCCAAAGATCCCAAATGGGATCCTGAGGAGTGATTCCATTCCCGTAGAGAGCTTTGCTACCTGCTCTCATCCAGGATTAACCCACTCCCTTCTGAAAGCCCAGCAGTGCAGCAAGGAGATACTTTGGGCTTTTGTGGAGCTTCATTTGGGTCATTGCCTTGTTGGAAACTTTGGATCCTTTGTCTGGCTGGAAGTCTGGAGGATGGAATCACTGGAGGATGGAATCACTTGAGGATGGGGCCAGAAAGCACTGACCACCAGCAGCCCCTCCACAAGAGAATCCCAGTTCAGAGCCATAAAATGAGGGTTGGAGGGACCTCAAAGTTCACCCAGTGCCACCCCTGCCATGGCAGGGACACCTCCCACTGTCCCAGGCTGCTCCAGCCCCAGTGTCCAACCTGGCCTTGGGCACTGCCAGGGATCCAGGGGCAGCCACAGCTGCTCTGGGAATTCTATTCCAGGGCCTGCCCACCCT
>VZUI01017423.1:0-11755 GCA_013401135.1 Cettia cetti
GGAAGGAAGGAAGGAAGGAAGGAAGGAAGGAAGGAAGGAAGGAAGGAAGGCTTTCACAAAATATAAGGAAATTATTACACAACTAATTTAATATGTCCCATGCTATAAGTCATATGTTTAAAAATATTTTAATGCATTTGTTTGTATGCAGGTTTGTGTTTGCAAAATATTTTTAAATTCTGTGAGTTTTTAGGCATTTTCTTTTTTCAATCTTCCCTTTAATATTTTAATGCAGATGTGAAGGCAAACAGTAAGTGTAATGAGAGACAGAAAAGAAGAATGATTTGTGGGTGTCAATGCAACAGCAAAATTTTCCAGAAAGACCCTTTAGGTCATGGAATATTTTTCCAAGAGAAACTGTTTACACTCTATCAATGGGAACTCACAAAATTACATTTGGAAAAACCCTTGTAACTGCCAGCTTAAAAATATTATCTTGCTTTCACAAAGAGATAATAGATCACTCAAAGGCATTTTTCTTCTTTGATGTCTCCATTTCGTAATTATGCAGAGACTGAATATTTCTCTCCATGTTCAAAATGTTAATCAGAAACTCAGTCAGGGATTCTGGTCCTTAATCAGCTTCTGAACCTTAGTTTTAAAATCACATCTAGAATTCAAGAGCTCTCTGCAGTGAGCAACATTATTCGCTAAAGCTTTTTTTGCCTCTCAGCTTCACTGAAAAATACTTGGCTACATTTTCTCATTGAAAATAAACCCACTTAGATTATCTTAGAAGACGTTTTTAAAAGTTTTTAACAAATCAGATTTTTGATCTTTTTTCAAAGGAATTTAGTTTACATCATTTAGGTAAAGGGGCCCATCATTTTCTCTTGACTCTATTTTCAGTTTTTAATCATTCATGTATTTGTGAATTAATGCATAGGTATATATACGTCAAGAAATATAAATCAATCCTTTAAAAGTTACTGAAACTAAGGTTCATTTGCAAGCATTCAACTGTAGTTGGCTTAAATCTTTATGGTCCAATCTTGTTTTCCCCAAGTACTTTGCAAAATTAGCTATTGTCAGACAAAAGCAATTGCAAGCTTGATCTAATCCTCTCTCCCTTTCGTTTCAGTGCTTTTACCCACATTAAGTATGTGTTTTATTCCTTGCTGCATATGACATCCCATTAATATAAATCCCTTAGAATAAGTTGTCTAGAAGCAGCACGTTTAAGAAGGTCTCATGTAAATAATGTCCCTATCTCTTCTCTGACTCTTTACACTAATCTATCATTATTTCCAGCAGAAAATGACCTCTTTTCCCAAATAAATAAAAAACCAAAACTCCCTAGTTTATATTCTATTTAAATATAAAGTTGGGGAAGATATGTGATATGGTAAAGATATGACAGACCTCATTTTTAAAAGTTATTCAATCCCCAATTTCCTTCTAAAAAAAATTATTTTTTTCAAAGACAGAGCTAATATCTGTTGGGGAGTTTCAATAATACTTTTAACATTAATTCAAAAAACAGAAGCTCAGGCAATTAAGTCCTTGAAAGTAAGTTTATAGATTGATTTTTTTTCAATTAAGAAATCAAGTATTTCTTACAAGTCACCTTTTTTCAGATGGTGTTTAGTAAGAAAGGGAAGTTTTCTCTTCCCATCAAGTAAAAATCCTACAGAATTTGTTAGAAACCTTATCCTCTCTGTAACTATGGGATGCAATAGAAATGTTAGAGTCTGATTTTGAATTTAAAAATATTTTAATGCCTTACACTTAATTCAACATTATTTAATTACAAAGTTCCCTGGAAATTCACTGTCCTGTTCCAGAGATGTCATAAATCAGTGCAGCTTTACCATTTAGGCATAAATATTCACTTTGGGAAAACTAGAAGCAGACCAGCCAGACCTAAGTGTTTTTTTACAGACTTTCCTTTCACTGGTTTCTTGTTGATGTATGTGACTGAGGAAAGATCTGATTTATTCAGCTCTGGAAACAAAAATGTGTTGAGGAGAGTCATCAAAACATGTGCTTGAAACAGAAAAGTACTTTGCCAATGACATAAGCTGGAGTAGTGCAGAATGATAGCTTTCCTTTAGATAAGAAACATGGTCCTCTGATATTCCTGCAGCTCTTGAAGAAGAGGAGAGCAGATGGGAGGAACAGGCAGGATCACAGAGAGTTGGGAAAGCATAAATAGGTTTGCAGAGAGGCAAGTCAGCCTGGGATTTTGAAATTTGAGTTGACAGAGACAGAGAACAAACCATGTGTGTTGCTTATCTTTCCAGAAAAGAAGAGATAGGCACTGTTCCCATGAGTTTACTACATCTGTAACTAAGACATAAAAACAAGTAGGAAGAGCAGCAGACGAATAACATGCTCAGGATCCCAAAGACAAAAAATAGCCAGATTCATCACAGACCTTAGGTTTGGCATGTACTTATTCAATGCCCAGTTTACCAAACAGACCATCTCTTCCACTATAAAGTGAGCAAGAATCACCACTTGCTGTACTGTTGTCTTGCAGGAAGCTTGGGTTTTTTTTAACATAATGGGTAATACTTTTGCCAGGTTGATCACAGAATTCAAAACATACTCCCCTTTTCCTAAGGAAAGTACTGCCCAGTTATGGCAGTATTCCATGTAGCTCAAGCTTGCTATGTACTATATCAAATCTGCTTCATTAGATTTTAATTTTAGACTTTGTTGCACTTTTTTTTTTTTTTCCTCGAAGGATTTCAGTTTTTCTCCCTTAAGTTCCATTAATTTTCAGATAGTCCATCTTTGGAAACAATGGAAAAGAGATTTTTCCTCCAATGATGCCTGATTTAGTAGCTTCAAAGACAAGCCAAAGAAAAAGCAGAAGAGTACTTCTAAGAAGTATAAGACATATTAAGACAAGTTACCACAGACCCAAGACATCCCATGGTTTCTTTAAAATGGAAAGAGAGGGGGTCTTTGTACCTACTTGCTATTGGATTCCACTTGGTTACAGCTTCAAATACTGGAGTTATTCAACACAAAAGGGATATGAAGCAGTTTGAAGAATCTCTATTCTGTTGCAAATACAGCATGGAATTTCCCCCATTAATATTTTCTTAAGTGCTTTGCTAAATGCAACAACAACATACATTAGGTCTACTCTGCAATGCAGCTCCATGTAATTTATCGAGGCTGACTCCAAAAGCTTTACTCTAGCACACCTAATCACCTAATGCACCTGGCTATAGTGTAAAGCTGATGTGACTGGACCGTCTCTAGAACCAAGTTACACTCTGCAAGGAGAGGTAACAGCATGTTAAACCCTCTTCCAGATCCCTTTGCATGGCACTGTGTCTTAAATATACAAATGCTATGAGACCCCTAGCTCAGGGACCAGAACCCTAAAATAAACCTTTGCTCTTACTATCATATCATGTTCTGAAAGTGTGCGTGTAGATAAGGAAACTTAACTTTTCCTCTCTTCACCATCTGGAACCACCGATGAGCATGAGTAGTCCATCTGAATAATCAGTCCCTTTAGCATGCATCTGACCTTTAGTACCTCACTTTTTTCATGCACTCTTCACGGGCTGGAAACAAGTTATCAAAGTCCTTGCATCTACTACCATAGGTGCCTCAGTTCTGATTGGCAGTTTAGGAATCCTCACCCTAAAACACACTGCATAGTGTGTTTTTATCCTTACATAAAAACACGCTGCAAGACTTCACAGTTGTGTTGAATAGTAATGTCAGATTTTCTTTGAGAAAACAAAATGCAGTGGGACCTTCTGAAGGGAAAATTTGGAAGTGAATTTACTTTCTTGCTGTCAAAAAATTTGCATAAGTTTTTTTATGTATTCACAAATTTAAAACACAGTCATTTTAAACAAAGAGAAGTCACATTTTTACCAGCAAAGGAGCAGAGATCAACACAAAAGTTAAAGTGGCAGCAGAGAGAGTAATTCAAATGGAGCATAAATTCAAAAATTTTAATTCAAAACACATTGAAAATAGAGGGAAGACATAAAATTCAAAATGTGGTCTGTATTTTACCTGACAGGGTTCTTTAATCTAGAAAAATCACACAGTATTTTAAATAGTAATGTAAATTCCACAGCATGCAATCCCCATGACAGCTTCTCTAAGAAATAACCAGCTGACAACTCAGAGTAACAACTACTCCCATGCTTAAACACTGAATAAGGATATATGCCAGTGCTGCACACTGTCATGCAGCATGTACATCCTCAGGCCAGCCATAAATACAGGAGCAGAAGTGCCAAAAGCTGCCAAGCAGCCTGAAAGCAGGAAAAATTAATTCACATAGGGTTCCATTCTACTGCAGCTAGACTCCTAAGGGAGTGCAAACAAATTCACTTACAGCTAGCCTCATCTGCCTCATCATAGGCAGAATAGGTACATGTTATTGTCATATATATATATATATATATATATATATATATGTATTTTTAATACATACTTGCTTAAGTTAAAGGTTGTTCATTTTATCTGTTTGCAGATGTTAAACGTGTGTAGTTTTTTCCAAAGAAGTCAAGGGAGACATTGAGAATTTTACTACTTGAAGTTAAACAGAAGATGGGCATGAGAAGTCCAGACTTAATCATTGTCATTTCATATCAACATTTTGACATAAATATTGGTTTTGGTTTCCTTTATTTTTAGATAAAGTTAAGCAAAGCTCCATGCAAGATTAAATGAAGGTTGCCATTTAATTTCCAAGTGCTGGTTCAAAACCCAATTATTTTTCACGTTTCTTAAATTTTTTTCTGGATTTGACATTTCTCTGCCAGGTTTTCAGTTTCAGCAAAATATTACTCTTCAGCAGAAAAATCTTCAGCACACAAAGCCAGCCACACAGCTATATTAACACCAGTGGGACCACTTCTATTCTGAGGGATCACTAATGTGATGCATTACTAAATGGCACCAGAGCTTAATTAGGCACTATCAGTAGTTAAGGTCATTATAAACCCTTTATACTTCCATCAATTAGTCAGTCAAACATATATACAGAAAAATGGATAAAAACACATTCTGTTCATAACTTTGCCTGATGTTTTCTCTCCTTCATGGTTTTCTGCCACATTAATTCTAGTTGGAGTAATATAATGGGTTAACATTTAACTATGTTGGGAACTACAGTCTAAACGTGTTTGCAAATATCATTACATTGAAAAAACATTTTATTATAGAACGTAATGATGACTAATCGGTATGAAAGAGAAATCTTGCTGCTTCATTTTCTAACTACAAAATATTTGGGAAATGAGGAATGTAGCTGATATATTAAGATTCAGAAAACCATTTAGGGATATAATTGGTACTTACTAAACCAATTAGTATAAAGTAATCAAGTGTCAGTGAACATAGATTGTACTATGAATCTATGATATATAATTTACTCTTGCTAAAATGGCCAAATTTTTGTTATTCTCAGTAAATGAGTACAAACAATTGAAAGCAAACATTAATATTTAGGACAGAGTTTTCTTGGAAGGGTTTATTACTTGATGAAGAGCTGTCTGTACAAAGTCTGTCAGATGTGCACAAACAAATGCCCACATTGAGTTTCAGACTAGCTTAGCTTTTAACCTATATTTTCCTTTCTAGTTAGCAGTCACTCATGTATACACTCTTCAAGCAGGTGCTTATTTTTGGTTTGAACATGGGCTTCTTAGCACAACCAGCTGTGTAGTTTGAAGGAGAAGCTGTTCCCCTCAGGTTTAAAATTGCCCTCTTTCCAAGGAGCACAATGAGATCTATGGATGCAGAACACCACAGGAGGCTTGGGCACCTGTACATAACAGAGCAGGAGAAAACCTTTTGCTGATCTCCTGAAGAAAAGTGGATTTTACTTGACACAAACTTCTCTGGAATTCCAGATCTTCAAGCAAGTGGACATGAGATACTTTTCCCACAGAAATGTTGTGCATGACATGTCGGTTTAATTTAAGGACTCTTTCAATTAGGCAAAGGAGGGATAAACTCTTCAAAAACAGTTCAGATGGAAAATGTCAATCCTTTATCTGCTTATTGCAGCAAAAAATTGTTTGTGGGTTCAGTGATTTCAAAGGAAGCAGAATATTATTGTAAATAATTTTTTTAAGCCTCACATATTTTTTGCATAGCAGTCACATGGTTAGAGATGTCTTAGATGAATGGAGACATTGATTTTGTTCCTTTCCTAGCCACACAAAGTTCAAAACCTGTAATGAAAGATATTTTGCTATACAACAAGTTGGATAACCCAGCATGTAGGGGTAGCAAGAAATTGATCCCTCTTGCTCAGAAAGTACAGATATTTATTGCTTCTGTAGAAGGTTTTCTGGTCTGGTCTGGTCTGGTCTGGTCTGGCCTGGCCTGGCCTGGCCTGGTCTGGTCTTCTTGGAGAGTGTAAAACAGATGTGATTCTGAAAATCAACCAAAACTCCAAATTTTCTTTTGCTAGAAGGCAGCAGAACAGCACACCAATTCCATGATTCACTGCTGACTACCTCCTTGTGCTCATTGTTTTGAGTCCCATTTGATGTGTTAAAACTCCCACAGCCCAATGTCGTGGCTGCAAAGCATCAGGGAAGGGACACAGCCCCACACAGACACTGGTTAATGGTCTCACGAAGTATGCAGGAGACTCCAGAAACCATTCCACTTGTAGGAGCTGCAGAGATTTGAGATGTTGGTAGTTTTTCAACTTATTCAGTGTTAAAGAATTAACAATTCAGAAAGCATAGGTTTAACCTATGGATTCACTTCTCTCCTGAAAGATTCTTATCTAATATTTAATTTAAATAGTATATATTTAATATTAAATTATATATTAATATTTATATTAATATTAAATCTTTTATATTATCTTATTTATTATATAATTATTGAATATAATTATAATATTTAATATTCTGTTTATTATATTATTTATTTACTATTATAGTAATATTGTATAATTATATAATTTAATATTATATTTACTATTTAATATTTAATGATATTTAATTCCCTCCCTTTTACTGGACTCTGGGCGTCTGTGAAGTATGGGAGGTGTTCTAATTCATCATGATGCTAAGCTTCACAAGATCCAGTGGTTTGAGGAAATTCCAAACTGTGGAGAGCTATACATCCTGACATCTTTGATTAAGTCTTTTGAAACATTTCTATTCAAGCAGGACTTAAAATAGAAGAGCCTGGCTTGTTATTTTAGGTACTGAATTTTTCCCTGCCAAAGTGGCACATCTTTCCTTATATGCCATATTGGTTTTCATGCTCTCTCTCTCAGGCAATCCTAGAGAACTCCAAAAGTTGTACAAAAACAGTAGCATCAGAGCTTTCAAATCAGAGCTTTTTAAGTTCACACTTAAGGAAAACACAGAATCCATTACAAGTATATTATATTTATTCTGAAAATGTTTGTCTGCCACAGGCCTTCTGAGCAATTAAATGTCTGCCTTTTGGGATTACTGCCAAAAGAGAGTCAATTAAATTAATTGCAATGACTCCTCACAATAGTTAACTGGCCCACCTAATCCATTTAAATAGTGCACCAGGTCTTGCCTGCTCACCCATTCATGTTAGCACTTGCTAACACAAACAGCTTGTAGTTACTTCTTTTTGTTTTTAGGTTAATTGCTGAACTCTAGCCACTGAAGTACTAGATCTGGCTTGGGCTGGGGCCTCTACCTTTATCATCTACTGTTAAGCTGTTAAGGGGAAAAACATAGAAGAACCAAAAAAAATGCTATTTGTAAAAAATTAATCCAATCATTTCTAGCAATGTCAGAATGGAATGAATAGTCTCTAAGGGAAAGGAGAATCTTTCATCACATTATCTGAATGAAGTGGCATCAACCAATTAAGAAAATGTGTTGAGTGTAGCATGTTTATTCAAATTCTCCTATCCAAAAGAAAAATATGTAAGAAAAACATCAAAAATGTAAAAATATTGTCATAAAAAAAAATCAGTTTGAGAATTCCCTACCCCCAGTTTTGAATGATGAAATAGAAAAGCGAGCTTCAACTACTCAAAGTAAACAAGCTAGAAAAGAGAGAGAGAAGGAGAGAGAGAATAAAATATAATCCAAGAGCATTAAATTTCTTTTGGACTGTTGATATCAGAGAGTTTTTCAAAATCTCCTTTTTTTCTAGATGAATCAGCCATGAAAATGGAAATCAGGGAAAATCTGTTCCTAAATATGCAAGCAAAAAAATCTAATTCTAAAACTACTACTACTGACAATAAACTAGCTTTTGTCTTCCATACGTGAGTGCCTGGGTGAAAGTATATTTCATACACTAGAATTTATGGAATATACCTATAATTTGTCCCTATTTGCAGCCAGACCTTGCTTACATATGGTCTTGAAAACACCTCGTGGCTCCAGGGCTGTACTGAGGGCCTTGAGAGGTTTTGAAGACACAAATCATCCAGAGTACTCACTGCCAAAATTACCTGGATGGAACAGGTCTAGAGCAAGGCTCTCCTGGGACCAGTTAGCAACAGCAGAAGGGCACCTGCAGTCTACTCACACCAAAGCCCCTGCCGCTAGATGGTACCCAGGAAAATGCCTGCCTGCACACTGGGCTGGCTCTGCCCTTATGTTGTGTGTTTGCACTGAAAAAAATGACACTGGCCCCTGAGTATCTTGCAAAAGTTGATATAATTAGCTAGAGTGCATATGGGAACTTGCACAGATGAACAAGCAAAAAGATTGTGAAAACCCTCAAAGCTTCTGAGCCATATGATAGTTACCAGCCTCTCTCAATCATTTCTTTGTCAGAATAAACAGAAATGCAAAGTTATAAAGTACTAAAATACTTACCTTTCAAATTCATTTTAATGTGTTTTCATTGTGGAAATGCCCTTCCATTTTATTTATATAATTTTCATTCTGGTATATATTGGTTTATGTCAATTGCTTGTTAGTAAGTACATTCTGGGTAAAAGTAACATCAAAATTTTCATCAAAGGTACAATCAGACAATTTGCCATTCAAAATTACTGCATAAAAACCTCATAGATACAATCACAAACAATTAACATACAATTACAACATGAAAACCTACCAAGTACAGATACAATCACAAAGACAAGTACAGACTGATGGCAAATCTAGAAGCAATTACATAAAGCCTTTGAAGAATTGCACACATTTATCTAAACTCGATAAATGTATGTCTTAGCAGTAACATAATTGAGTAGGATTAACATAGCCAGTGAGATGGGGCAATTTCATTTGCATAAGTAGTTTTGCAAATTTCTAATATTTAAAATTTGATTTAAAAATGAAGTTGCAGATATTAGTATTCAGGTTATTCACTTTTCTATCTTACAGCCATTAATTATTTTAGAGCCAACATAAAACTTGAAAAACACTTTGTGTACATGAGAAACTATAATCCTTCCACAAAAGCTCTTAGTATGTAATCTTGGCCACAAATTGCAAGCAAGATGTAATAAAGCAGGCAGTAAAAAGACACAAAGGTTTCATAACTGTTGGTGAATCTGCACACTCACACCATAATCCAAAATCTGCAAGTATAAGACACATTGCAGTAATTTGCAGGGATGTTGGATCAAGACTTTTCCTAAGGAATGGCTCTTTCATTTTGCTGGTCATAGTCACCATTCAAAAAATGAGTGTTATTTTGTCTTACAGTGCTTGACATGGAAATAAATCTGAGATTTACTTGAATGAAAAGAGGATAATCATGATGTTTATTCCTCAGTGAGTTACTAAAATAAATAAATCTAAGTTTGCTCCTAATGATACTCAGAAATTTCACCAGAATAGCTGGCAGCTTGTCTTGAGATATATCATTACCAATAAGGCATCTTTGAAATCATAATGATAAGCATTTTAATTTGCCAGAAACATAACCAAATACACAGAAAAAGGTAAACCAAGATAATGATATGTCAATATTGGTAAAGAGGAACACTGAAACACATGATTTTTCTTTTACTTGACAAGGACTTGACAGTCTTTATGAAAAATATCAGAAAATAGATTGTGTCTGGCATCAAAATTAAATCAAAGACTCATGGATAATTTTAGCTTGCCAACTCCAAACTATACTTGACATATTCTTTCATGGATCCTGCTCCTGGATCAAGGACATTGCTGTGTACAACCCCTGCAACATTTTTCAAAACAAAAGGCTCAGCCTCCTAAGTTTTTAAGTGACTAAATATTAGATGGCTTAAAATAAAAACCAAGCATGACAAACTATCCCTTAACATTTTGTAATGCACAGCAGCAGCTCTGCTCCCAGATCTTGCTTTTGATGAAATCAATTGCAATAGAATTTGCTACTTTATAAAAAAAGGTATTAGAAGACATTTAACAATGTTACAGGTGAACTACAAATATAAAGTCACACACTTTCATGTCTTCACTGCAGCTCATGCTCTAAGAATCCTTTTTTCATGCCAGGTTCTATATCTAAAAGATGTGTGCAGCTTTATTTTTGAAACATCAAAAGACATCTAAATATCTACCTTAAACATTTCTTTTCTGTGCACTGCTTTGTACATTCAGTTTTTAAATAAAAGAAGTCTGAAGGGTCCCATTTCTTAATACTCAGCCAAAGCTAAGTTTATAAGATGTACCTGTTTGGTCTGATTCCTGTCTAGTATTTGCAAAACTTTGTACATAACTTAATGCTGATTGATGGAATCAAGCTTTAAACATGCTTTATCCCTGTTTCTGGTCAGAAATAAAACAGAGTGTGGAAAATTATTCCGTTAGAAAATGAGGAAGGAACATTTGCCTTTGACTACTTGTCTCTAAGAATAAATGTTTGAGCCTTAATTTAGACAAATTCTGGTTGACAAACACAAATTTTTCCTGGGAAACGCATTTTGATCCACAGAGATCTAGTGCTACTCATACTGTAAGATATTAGTAGTTTAATCATGCAACTAAGAACCTTGTTGAGTCATTTGTTGTCATCTCAGTCTTTACATCTGCATCTGCAAGATTGAATTCACATAAATTAATTTATTCTCAAATTGCTACAGAGGATGACCTTAACTTTATGGAATTAGTAAATATCAGGATTCCTCAGTGTGTAATTGTAACTCTTCCACTCTCAGTACAGCTTGCAAAATAAACAACATAATGAAACAAAGCAGAGAACTCAACAGTTGGTAAATCTACATAATGCACTCTATTTGGTATGCACACTACAGCAGGAGCATGAATAGAGAAGGAACTGAAACCAAATTGCTTGACCTATTTTAATATTTGATGAAGAAATACTAACCCTGGAAATATCTTGTCTTCGGGGACCCTGTAGTTGATATTATTAAAAAACATTTTAAAAAGAAGCTGCTATATTCTATCATAATAAGCTTTGGGTAATACTTAAGGAGTCCATTAACTTATGCTCAACTAATCTTGAATTACAATAGAAATCCTTTGAAAGCTTGTATGATAGTTGCACAAATACCACATAAATTCCTTCCCATCCTTTTGTGTTTTCCCCTAGATACACTATAGTTTTTAATCCCTTTGTGTAATCGTCCAGATTTTGATATTTTAATATTAATGAAGGGAAGTCAGATCAGTTCTAACCTTAAAACAAATAACTCTGTGTACTTTTGAGGAATCCAAATCAAAACACTTTATGAAGCAAATATAAGGAATTTTTTTATGTTACTTACTTTTAGCTTTGAAACTTGAGTGAAAAACAAGGGGGTTTGGTATGAGTAAAATAATAATAATAATAGTAATAGTAATAGTAATAGTAATAGTAATAGTAATAGTAATAGTAATAGTAATAGTAATAGTAATAGTAATAT
>VZUI01017425.1:0-30686 GCA_013401135.1 Cettia cetti
GAGCAGAGCCTCACCCAGAGCTCCAGCACGGAGCAGAGCCTCACCCAGAGCTCCAGCTCGGAGCAGAGCCTCACCCAGAGCTCCAGCACGGAGCAGAGCCTCACCCAGAGCTCCAGCACGGAGCAGAGCCTCACCCACAGCTCCAGCAGGGAGCAGAGCCTCACCCAGAGCTCCAGCACGGAGCAGAGCCTCACCCAGAGCTCCAGCTCGGAGCAGAGCCTCACCCAGAGCTCCAGCACGGAGCAGAGCCTCACCCAGAGCTCCAGCACGGAGCAGAGCCTCACCCACAGCTCCAGCAGGGAGCAGAGCCTCACCCAGAGCTCCAGCACGGAGCAGAGCCTCACCCAGAGCTCCAGCTCGGAGCAGAGCCTCACCCACAGCTCCAGCTCCCCCAGGGATCTCATCTGGAGCTCCAGGGGGGCAGCTCAGCTGGGATGGCATCTTTGGGATCCACAGCAGGAATTCTCCTGCCTCTTTGGCCATCCTGGGGGTACTGGGGCAGGTGTGGGAGCAGGACTGGGGTCACCCAGCAGTGTGAGCTCACCCAGCAGTGTGAGCCCAGATCCCTCTCCAGCCTCAGCAGCACCACTGGGAATTGGGGAGTTGTTGTTTCAGTGGGACAAAGGAAATATTCTCCCCAGTTTTCCCCTAAATGCCCCCACTCATGGTTGGTTTCAGTCTGGAATTAACTCCAGTCACCGGAGGTGCTGTGCCTGGGATTGTGTGGGAGCCCCCAAGGCCTTTAACCCTTCCCTCTCCAAGCAGAGATGATGGATCCCGAAATCCTGCCCAGTCCTGGGCTCCGGGCTGGAGTCCAGGTGAGGATTTTCTGTCTCCACATCCCCACAACTCCATCCCTGGAAACCACAGCTGCTCCCAGCCCAGCCCAGCTCCCTGCCCTGGGAAGGATCCACTGGAGGGGCAGAATTCCTGCTTTTCCTCATTTATTTTCTTTACCAAGTGCTTTTCCACCTGTGAGCACTCCCTCCACGCCTCTTCCACAGGCAGCCCTGGGCCTTCCTCCCCTCCCACTGCCTTTTGCTCCAGTGCAAAATCCCAAAGAAAATCCCTCCTGGAAGGAGGAATCCAGAGGCAAACACCAGAGCTCTGACCCTCTCCAGCCCAGGAAATTCCTTGGCTACTTTGGGAGCTGGCCCAAGGCTGAGTGGGTTGGAAGATGTCAAAAATCCCATTTATTGCAATATTCAGGGAGAAAAGGTTGGGATGTTGCACCCACAGATCCCCCACAGCATCTCCCAGCAGCCTGAGAGGGTTTTATTTTTAAATATATGATCCTGTGGTATTAAATACCCAATATCATGGGGATGTATGGGTATAAATACTCCAATATTATGGCGATATATACTGAAATAATTATATTTTTATATATCAATATTGTAGATTATATTGTTATTATATATTATATAACGTTGTATAGCATAATATTTTAATATTATATAATAATGAAATTGTATATATGGAAATAATAATTATTGTTGTTATTATTATCATTTTCGTTATTAATTGGGGGAGGGTTTTATTTTTATTTTTATTTTTATTTTTATTTTATTTTTATTTCTGTTTTTAATTTTTATTTTTATTTTATTATTTTTATTTTTATTTTTATTTCTTTTTCTTTTTTAATTTTTATTTTTATTTTATTATTTTTAATTTTTATTTTTAATTTTAATTTTTATTTTATTATTTTTTATTTTTAATTTTTATTTCTGTTTTTTTCTGCCCGGTCTCTCACTCCAAAGGTCGGGATGCGGGGCTGGGATATCGGGATAGCTTTCCGAGCCCTCCGTGCCCTCCCTGTCACGATCTGCAGGCGACAGTGCCCTCTAGTGCCCCCCAGCCCTGCCCAGCCCCTGCCACGGGAACCTGGCCCAGCCCAAACTTTTCGGGTTTTGGTTGGACTCGAAGATGTTCTGCAGCCCTCGGGATTCCGTGACTCCATCCCAGCCCCTCCCCGCGGCCCTGCCGGGGGCTTGTCCTGCTGGGAATTCCCATCCTCCTCCTGCTGGCTGGGATTTCCCCACTTTGATTCTATCTTATTCCTGGAGGATGAGGAGGATGAGGAGGATGAGGTGGATGAGGAGGATGAGGTGGATGAAGAGGATGAGGAGGATGAGGAGGATGAGGAGGATGAAGAGGATGAGGTGGATGAGGAGGATGAGGAGGATGAGGAGGATGAGGAGGATGAGGAGGATGAAGAGGACGAGGAGGACGAGGAGGACGAGGAGGACGAGGAGGACGAGGAGGATGAGGAGGATGAGGAGGATGAGGAGGATGAAGAGGATGAGGAGGATGAAGAGGATGAGGAGGATGAGGATGAGGAGGATGAGGATCCTCCAGAGCCATGGAGCCATCCCTGAGTGCTTCTCCTCACCCCCCTCAGTCCCTCCAAGCTCAGAATTCCTTGGACTCTGCCCTGGTGAGCATCCCTGGATGATGTCTCAACTTTAATAGCACTTAATTAATTAACCCTAAGTAATTAGAGCTCCCACTGGCACTGCCTGCCTGGATTCACTTCTCCAAGTCTTGCCTGGGGTGAGAATCCCAGAATCTTTGAGGTTGGAAAAGAACTCCAAGGTCATTGAGCGCCCCATGGCCACCTTGTCCCCAGGAGCTCTGAGTGCCACCTCCAGGAATTCCAGGGGCACCTCCAGGGATGGGCACCCCAAACCTCCCTGGGCAGCCCCTTCAGTGCCTGAGCCCCTTTTCCATGGGGAAATTCCTGCTGAAGGGATGTGGCAGCACCCACAGCCCCCCCTGCCCTCACAGCACCCTCAGCCAAACCCCCTCATCTTCTCCCCAGGGAAAACTCTCCATGAGAACCCTCTGGAACTGGGGGCTGAACATCCCTGGATGGCACAAACAGGAGGGGCTGGGGAAGGGGCTCAGCCTGGAGAAAATGGGGAGCAGGGGGAATTTCTGGCTCTGCACAACTCCCTGCCAGAGAAAGCTTTGCAGCAGAGCCCTCCCCAAACTTCCCTCAATTTTCCCTCACATTTTCTCCCACTTTTTGATTTTCCCCTCAGGACAAGAGGGACATGGAGGGGCTGGAGGATGTTCAGGGAGAGGAATGGAGCTGGGAAGGAGCTGGAGAATTCCTGAGGGAGCTGGGGAAGGGGCTCAGCCTGGAGAAAATGGGGAGCAGGAGGAAATTCTGGCTCTGCACAGCTCCCTGCCAGGAGGGGACAGCCGGGGGGTCGGGCTCTGCTCCCAGGGACAGGAGAGAGGGAACGGCCCCAGGCTGGGCCAGGGTGGAATTTGGCAGAATTTCCTCCTGGAAAGGGCAGTCAGGCACTGGAAGTGCCCAGGGGGGGTTGGATCCCCATCCCTGGAGGTGTCCCAGGAATTCCTGCAGGCGGCACTCAGAGCTCTGCGCTGGGACAGGGTGGGCACGGGGCACAGCTCGATGCTCCATCCAGGAGTTCTTTTCCAGCCTCAGTGACTCTGGGATGAACAGCTGCCTTTCCCAGATCATCCCTGCCCTCCCCACCTGGGAATGCCGGGGAGGGAGCTCCAGCAGGGCCGTGGGTGCAGCTCTTCATCACCACGAGCCCCTGGGTGCTCCCAGCACTGCTTAACCACGCACACCTTTGTTTTCCTTGGCTCTGCCAGGGAAATCTGCTCCTCCAGGGCTTCCCATTAAGCAAAAAAATTTATGAGGGAGGGTGAAAACAGAGTTTTGCTGTCTGAGGCCGGGTCATTCAGCTGGGGAGGATGGGGGAAGTTTCTCCGGTGAAACACAAAATTTCACTTTCCCATTTGGAGAACGCGTGGAGCACTGCCTGCAGTCACAACCTGATCCCTGTGCATGCAAAAGAAAAGGGAAACACCTCAGGATTTGTGTCCAGTGAAAAACAACGTGTCCATGATGGAAAACCTTGTGGGATTTGATGCTAATTTTCGTGGTCACCTTGGCTGCTCTTGAGGAAGTGGCCGGCGCTGCCAAGAGCGAATTTCCCTGATGATGGATGAGGAATCGGAGCAGAAAATAAATAAATATCAGCAACACCTTTTCTTTTTCCTGCTTCTCTGGCAGATTGGTGTCATCCAAGGTCACACATTTGGGTGCTGGAAGTGCAGCCAGAGCTCGGTGCTTTCAAATCATGTTCAAGTCAGAGCAGCTTCTTTAAGGGCTGGGTTTAAAAAGAAAGATTAAAGTTGAGTCTCGCCCCCCCAAAAAAATTCCTGTTCATTAATTTTCAGCATTAATTGTCATCTCCCCTGGTGTTCAGGCTTGGAAGAAGCTCCCCAGGACCAGCTGGGATAGTGGAAGGTGCCCTGCCCATGGAAGGGGTGGAATGAGATGATCCTTAAGCTCCCTTCCAACCCAAACCATTCCAGGATCCTGCAAGAATTCCTTGTTCTCCTCCTGAAGCCAGTCCTGCATCCCCCACACCAGGTACCGACCTCTATAAACTTGATTTTTTTATTCTGTCCATGGAAAAAAAAAAAGAGGTGGTGCTCCAAGATGCAGAAAAAGGAGGATTTTTGGACAAAACGCTACAACTCTCAACAAGCAGGGAAGTTTTGTTGCCCTCAGCAGTTTTGGGCAGATTCCTGGGCAGTTTTGGGCAGATTCCTGGGCAGTTTTGGGCAGATTCCTGGGCAGCTCTGAGGCAGGCTGGGCTGGGAGGGAGGAGGAAGCTCCCTGCAGCCCCCAGAGCAGCCCCGGGCTGGATTGAGGACAGCAAACCCTGGGAAATGCAGCCATTCCCACGTTTTTTCCGATTTCTTTTCATTATTCCGGGCAGCACTTTAAGAGGGATAATGTTTTCAGCCACGTGGCTGTTACCCGTGTGCTCCCAAAAAAAAGAAAAAGGTGAAAATTAAAAAGTTTTGGCAAATTAATCTGGGAGAAAGCAGGCAGGAGGCTCCTGTAGTGACCGCTGATCTCACAGGCTCTGAGGGCAGCGAGTGTCACTCCTGCCTCTCCAGGCTGCTGCTAATTCCTGAAAGCATTTAATCGGGGAAAAAAAAGGGAAAAATCAGGAAATTCCGCTGTAAAACCCCACGAGTTTTATTTGTGTGGAATTTCAGCCATTCTGCAGGTCTGGAGACGGCCTGGAAAGATTTCAGGATTGGGGGATTGATTTATTATTTATTAATATTTTTAAATTTTAATATTTTAAAATTTTAAAATTTTATTTTTATTTCAGTTTTATTTTCTTATATATATATATATATTATTATTTTATTTATTTCTATCTCCCTCTCCTAAAAGGAGGGAAGGAAACGTGTGAGGTGACAGCAATGACACAACCCCAGAGGGAGGAGGACGGAGCTGGCGAGGGGTGAGGGAGGGATGGAACATTTATGGCAACCTTTGGAAAAATGATAAATGGAAGCTGTAATTTTTATAGGGAAAGGGGAGCAGAGCACGGGTGAGGGAACAGAATAATCAAAAAAAGCATAAATTAGAACTGGGGTTGGACAGGAGCACAGAGCGTTTGGCTGGCGGATAACGGGAGTTCCTCCTGGGGTAAGATCCAGGGAAATGCAGGGGAATTACCTGCAGGAAGATTTTCTGGGAAAATCAAAAGGTTGGGGTGCAGTTCTCTGTCGTGGCTCCGTGGGGCTGCCCAGAGCCCCCCCGGCCATCCTGCAACCAGGCTGGGCAGGGCTCGGGGCAGCCCGGGGGAGTGGAAGGGGCAGGAAGGAGAGGAGCTTTAAGCTCCCTCCCAGCCCAAACCACCCCAGCGCTCCCTGATCTCCAAGGGTTGAACATTCCCAGAGGATTTCATGGCTTGCCTGGGAAGGGAACGACTCCAGGAGTGCAGGAGCAGCCAGGAATGGGAATGCACTGAGCACTCCAGGACATCGCTCCAACCCCATTTCTCACAGCCTGGCCAAGCCTTGCCCTGACAGCCACGTTTTCCCCTAAACCCGCTGGGTTTGGGGTTTTTTTTAGCTTTGAATCCATCTGCAAATCCCTTTTGATGGCAGAAACGAGCCTGGGAATTGTCCTTTGGATTAGTTCAGCAAACTGCCCGAGCCCTGAGCTGGAGCTGCCTCGGGATCTCGGAGGGGCAAAGCCTGAGGAGCTGCGAGAGGCAGGGATGGAGCAGATGTTGACGTGCAGGGAAAACACGAGACTCGGGAGGATAAATCTGAAAAATTAACACGTGGGAGGCCGCCGAAAGGAGCAAAATGTGTTTTGGTAATCACCGGGAGCTGCCGAGCCCTCCTCCCGCAGCTCCCAAGCCTCGGGCTCCGAGCAGATGTCACTCAGCCCCTGATTAACACGTTACCGAATTTCTGCCGTCCTTCCATAAAAGTTTTACGGAACACGCAGGTAATTGCTTCCAAATGGCAGGGGAACAATGTGGCCCTCTGTGCGTGGCATTGTTTCAGCGGCAGGTGAAAACTCCTCTCGTTGTCTCCGTATCAGGGAAAATCCCCCGGTCAAGGGGGACAAAACCCCCGTGCCCGCAGCTGCTGCTGCGGCCACTCCAGGGACCAGGGAAGATTCCATGCGGGAATGGTTGTGCCCATCAGGTGCCCACGTGAAGGGAGCCTGCCAGAAAAACGGGGAGAGGTGGTTTCCAAGTGTTCTGAATAAAAATCGCGGCCAGGAGACGTTTCATCCCTTTTTAAGCCTTTATTAAGGATCAGCTCTGGGTGGGGGCCCGGGGCTGCGCACACCGCCGCTGCTCCCGCCGGACGAGGCAGAGGAGGAGGAGGAAGGCAGCTCTGTGTCACGGCAGAGCTGGGAATTTCTTCCTCTCAGGGTCCAAAAGAAAATCTAATGTCAGCTCCCAGCTGGGGGGCGTCCGTGGATTGGGATTGGGATCTGAGGAGCTGGGACACAGCAGCAGCCTGGCAGGAGGTGTGTGGGCATCACCTGTCCATGGATTGGGATGGGAGGAGCTGGGACACAGGAGCAGCCTGTGGAGCTTTGCCTCACTCCACATCTCTGCTGTAAGCAACACCTGCTGAGATGAAACCCTCTGGCTCCTTCCCCCTCCTCCAAGGCAAACACAGACACTTCTATTCCCACTCCCAGGAAATCCACCTTCCAGCATTCCCCTGCTTTTGTGTGTGCTTTGTTTTCTCCGGTGCCGCCGAGCCTGGACGCCTTTTCCCTCTCACATCGAGCTTTGGATGCTCCTCTTTTCCTCTTCTGCCTCCATAAAGAGCAGCAGTGGCCCTTGTTGTGTTTTCCCTGGATCAGGGGCTGCTGGAAGCTGTGTCTGGAAGAGAAGGAGGGCAGGAGGATCCTTTTCCCCAGCAGAGCTCTTTGGCCTCCTCAAGCCTTCATGGTGAGCAACAAATTGTCCTATAAAAATTCTCCTCTTGAGTTTTGTTTTTTTTTTTTAAGAGCAAAGCCCAGCTTGGAAATTTGGGATTAAAATGTCCTGCTTTTTAACTGGACAGCAAATCCAAGAGATAAAGGGTTCAAATCCAATGGGTTCTTCAGATTCGGCCTCTCCCTGAAAACAGAAGGAAAATCAGGACCCTGTGTTCAGACCAAGAGGGAAGAAAGGCTGGGGAGACACCTGAGTATCCCCCTTTTCACCCCCTTTTCCCTTCTTTCCTGTTCCAGCCTGGCTCTGTGGACAACATCCAGGGAAATGTGTGTTTGGTGCTCTCCAAGATGCCTCAGAAAATCTCCAGAGGTTGGAATGACACAGATCCTCCCATTTTAATGATTTCCACCCTAATTATACATCAGGTGCTAAGCAGAAATTTCTTTCAGAAAGGAATTTCTTCATCTTTCAACCTCTGGGCTCTGGTTCCCAGTGCTCCAGCTTGGATTATCTCTTAAAAAAGAAGCTTCAAAGCTTTCCCTGTTGGATCCATTGCCGTGGTGGTTTCCAATGACCTTGGCAATGCTGAGTAACCTGGGACAGTGGGAAGTGTCCTGCCCGTGGTAGGGGGCTGGAACAGGATGATTTTTAAGGTCATTTCCAACCCAAACCATTCCAGGATTCTATCCAGGCAATGCTTTGAGTTGGGAGTCACGGGGATTTAAAGGGATTTGAAATCCATGCCTGAAATTTGTGCTCAGTGTCACTCTCTGAGCTGAGAGCTTTGAGCTTGGAGTCATCCAGAGCAGCTTTTTTGGGATCTGAGGTACCTGGGAGCCAGTTCCCAACAGCATCCTTCCCCCATGCCCAGGGAAACCCCCTCCCCTCTCATCCCCTTAAACACATCAGCCTCTCTCACTCTCAGGCTGCGAATCTGCCCCAAAGTGGGGCCAGAACTGCTCTGATTTTGTCTCCTCAGCGGCCAAGCTGGAGCTGCAAATCCAGGGTGGAAGACTTGGGATGGGCAGGGTTGGGAAGAGCATCCTCTTGGCCACAGGAGCATCCTCAGCTGCACAGAGCTCCGGAGACAAATGAACTGGAGGAAGCGTTTCCTCTGCGAGGGCTCTCACCCGCGAGCTCCCCGCTCCCAGCAGAGGTCAAGAGTTGAAAAATGAAGAAGAAAGGGAAAGGGATAGAAAGATCCATCTTCCCTCATGAAATCCCCAGAGCAGGGGGCATTTGGAAGTCATTTTTCAGCGGGCTGAGAGCTGTTTCTGGCCATTTAGCAGACATTATTCTCTTCTCAAACCTCATAGATTTGGATGTTGGGAAGTGTTTTCTCCCTGTCCTCACGGGTGTTGGAAGAGCAGCGTTACCCTGGGTGCAGGGCTGAACTTCCACACTCTGGTTTGTGTTTTGGGCTAAGAGGGAACCAAATTCCCACTGCAAATTGCTCTGCCCGAAATTCCAAGATTTTAAGGGCATTTGGGCTCAGATGCAAAGAGAAAAGAGTGGTTTGGATTTGCTGGGGGATGGCTCTGATAAAACCCATGCAAAGAGAGGAAAGAGAGTTTCAGCCTGGCTAAAGGAAATCTAAATAAAATTCCTTTCTGGAAAGAAGTCAAGAAAATTATTTTCCTTCTGTGTTTCTGTCTCTCTTTTTCTGGCTTAGAAAAACACCTTGGCTGGGATATTCCACCAACTCTGCCTTTTGTGAAAAAGCCCTGCTCAGGCTGTGCAGATTTCACGCTGTTCCATGAAAGTAAAATTTTATGACCAGAAGCTGAAATTAGGAAGGAACTTTTGTTGCTGTTGTTGTTGTCGTGGCTTGGATTTTGTTGGTAGTCAGGAGAGTTTGTTCATTCCTGCTTTTTCTACAGCACAGCCAGGTCTGAGCTCTCCGGGGTTTTTTTGGGATGCTGCTCCAAGCAGGTGCTGATGTTGGGAAGCTGAGCAAGGGGTGGGTGATGCTGCTCCCTTGGAGCAGGAAGGCTTCCGTGGCTCTCTGGGGACAGATGTGTGGGACAGCAAATGTCCCATTGCAGGGGCCCAGCCTGGAACAGCCCCACGGGGTGACAAAATGACTGTGACAAAGTGGGAGTTATTCCCTCCTCCCCTCTGGAAATCCAGAGCCTGTGGATCACAGCTTGCTCTGAGCCCACATCCAACACCAGCTGCTTCTGCTGGAGAGTGCCAGCAGGCTTTTTTTGCCATTTCTCACTTGAAATGGAGCACTTCTGTTTTTCCATTAATTCCTCCTCTTCTGCTAAAAAAAATCCTATGGAAAGGAGGGAAAAAAACCCATCCTAAGAGGTCACTTGGTGCTTATTGGGTGAGTTCCAGTGACCCTGAGGCATCTGAAGGGGTTAAAGGAGAATTGCACAGGGTTAGAGGAAAGGCAGAGCCATTCACTGTTGGCTCCTCCTGGTTTCCATCTCCAGCATCCCTCCCTGCCTCCCCTGGGACACATTCAGAGCCCCCTGGCTTGGTGGGAACAGCGACCTGGCACCATCCCACCCACCCAGGCTGGGCTCCTCTCCCTGCCCAGCTCCTCTGGAGCAGCACCCAGGGCATTCCAGGCCGTGGATGTCCTCTCCCTGCTCCACAGACACCCTGCTTGGGATGGGGGATGCAGGTCAGGCCCCGAGCCCTCTGTTTCCTCCCAGCCCAAAGTCTGTGCAGCCTGGGCAGATTTACGGGGCAGCCTGAGCATTTCACCAGCTCTTCATTAACAATGCAGCCAGAAGGAAGGGACAGCCTTTCTTTGCAAGGCCTCTCCGAGCCCAGGATAATCCCAGGAGGGATTTGGCTGCCCCCAGCAGAGGGTTTAGTGCTGGGCAATGCTTCACAGCCCCTTTGTTGGAACGGGGCTGTTCCCCCAGCATCAACTCCGGGATGGGCTCTCCATAAATCTGTTCCCTTTAATCCTTCCCTTCCCACTGTTTGCAAACTGGGGGAAGCTGGAAGGGCAGACTGGACTGGGCAGGGCAAAGGTTTAACCCTTTGTGCTTTGGGGGATCTCCTTGGGAGCAGAGGAGTGGAAGGAGAGGCAGGTTCGGGTTGTGCTCAGCAATTAAACCCCAGGGGCAGATCAAGGAGCTCCTCTGGAAGTTTGCTAATTCCAGCACTGGATATAAGGAATAAATCTGCCTGCATTACAATCACTTCAAAGCTACTTAAGCCATAAATGCAGAACTCTGAGGGTGATTTTGGTCTTCAGGTGTTTGCACCAACACTTTTGTCAAGGCTGGGTTTTGTTAGGCTGGACTGACCCTGTCCTGCTGTGCCACCAGTTCCTTGCTCATGAAGGGGTTTTTATGCTCCCGGTGCCACTGGAGGTTGGGAAGAGGTACCAGGGTGATTTTTCAGGTGATTAACAGGGTGCTTTTTCCACAGTCCATCTGTGATCACCTGAGGGTCACGCCTGGGAGCAGACCCTGTGTGTCAGGGGGATTCCCACCCTCCTGGCCCTGTTCCCATAAATATTCCCCGTTTGGGATATCTCCCTGCCCAAGAGAGGGACACCAGCAAAGCCAGGGCAGGACTGGGGCAGTGAATTCACTTCTTCCTTCCCCCATCTCCATCTTTTAGGCCCCGAGAGCTGAACTTTGTGTCGGTGTGGCCATAAAAGGCGGCGGGTTTTTTCAAGGCAGCTTTCCAGCAGCGATGAAAGGTCCTGCAGCGGGCAGAGGCTGCTCGGGGAATGGAACAAATTGTGGCTTTATGGCTCCCGTGTGTGTGGGGGGCTGTAAATCTCCCAACTTTTAACGCATCTGTTCTTTTCTGAGCAGGCTACCAACGGCTCGAGGAGGAGAGGGAGAAATATCCGACATTTCCTGACATCGGCTGCCCTCGGGAGTTCCTCAGGAAGGTTTTTAAAGGAATATTTATGGATGATCCTGGTGAATCAGGCCCTAAAAGGTACCGAGAAAGGGCTGGTGTTCATTAACATTTGGGAACTGTGCATTGAGGATTTCCCTGTGGAGGGGCAAAAGAAATGGAGTGAAAGTGAAGGAGCTTTTGAGTTAATCCCGTTCTTTTTTCAGGTTATTGTAGTTGCTAAAAATCAGAACCTTATTTTTGATGAAGGAAAAAGAAATACTAAAAGTCCGTTTTTGAGACGATTTTCTTCAAAAGTTTCTCTTCTAAAATAACAGATCTTTGACTGAGACTTGTGAAATGCCTCAGAGGTTACTCAGTATTAATTACTCTGGGTTTGGGAATAGGAAAATTAGCACAGGAGGAGGGATGAGTTGGTGGAAGAGCATCCTGGGGTTCTGACTTGCCTTTTCCTAAGGCCAGCTTGATTATCTTAAAAACCTCTGTGAATTCAGTGATGAGAAAGTCTCTCAGAGTTTGAGGAACTCCTCCCAGATTTGTCCTTTCTGGAAAGTGCCTTTGGAACAGATTTATTCAATGGATCCATCAGAGGATCCACGTGTCCTCTGTCCTGTCCCTTTCAGTGTCCAGGTTTATCTGAGTGTGCTAAGTTAACCAGAGAAAAAGAAAATTCCGGTGTTTTGGCTAAAAATGCACAGATCCCTCCAGAATCCTCAAAGTCTGAACTTCTTGGGATTTTCTTCTGCAGCTCTGCTCTTCCTGCTCTCAGAAGGGATCTCTGTTTGTGGCTCCCACTGCGTTTTCCCGGGATCCTTCAGTGCTGGGTGGATGGGACACACAGGGGTCAGCAGTGGTGGCACTTCCGTGATGTCACTGTCACTCAGCAGCCAGCCAGGCATGCGGGACAGCAGGCAGAGCCCCCAGACTGCTGCCTGTGGGTCTCCTTCCATCCTGGGATGATTTCAGAGGCCCAGAGCTCTGCAGGAGGTGCAGGGCTGTGCATGCTCGAGGACTCCAGCAAGGATTTCCTGGGAGAAGCAGCTGGGCAACTCCTTTTTTTCAGGGGTGATGTGCAAAATTCTGGGAGCAAGCAGGAAGGTAAAAATATAAATTTTTCCTTCTCCTCACAAGCTTTGGAGCTGTGGTAGCTCAGGTGTTCCTACCTGGGGGCAATGGCAGCCAGAAGGACCTTGTTGAACACTTTCATCCATGAAAAAATGCTTGGATTTGGCTCTGCTCAGCTCTGGGTGCTCTTGGCATGAGGCAGGAGGTGAAGAGCTCAGCCCAAGCAGAGCAAAGCTGTCCCCAAGCCCTGAGATCAGGGCCTTGGGGAGGCACCCGGCAAGAGCACGAGGATCTTCTGCCCTGAGATCAGGGTCCCAGAGAGGCACCGGGCAGGAACACCAGGATTTTGAGCTGGGCTGCAGCTGCTCTGCACCATCAGGGACAAGGAGGGGGTGCACAGGCACGATGACTTCACCAGCAGGACGAGGCCGGGCTGGTGTCCAGCTGATCCTTGCGAAACACCCTCTGGAGCGTGCTGGGAACCGTTCCCAGCCCCGAGCGTGCCCGAATCCCCACTCCAGTCACTTCTAACCCAAAACTGCCTTCTTACCACAGGCATGGCAAAGGAGGCTTTTTGCTCCTCAGTGACCTCATGAATCCAAGACACTGCCAATTCTCCATCCATCTTGGCATTTAAGACATCAACACCTCCCTCCCAAAAGAAAAGGGAGTTAAAGGTCCTGTGCTTCCCTGTGCCCTTTGCTCTCCCTCCATCCTGGGATTGGCCTCTAGGGAAGCCCCCTCTGCTCCACTAAGCTGGATTTGCAATTTGTGGCCTTGTGATCTGCAGTGGGACTGGCAGCAGCTCTGAGGGAGGCCCTGGGGATCCCTGGATTTGTCACTCCACCTCAGGAGCCACTCTGGGACACCTGGGTTTGGTCCATGGCCCTCAGCATGGCTGCTCCAGCTCTTCACTCACGACTCCACGTGTTTCCAGCAAAGCTCCATCTCTCCCTCCTGTTTCCTTTTGCTGAGGCTCTGCTTGGAACTTGCACAACCCTGCCCAAAAAGAGCCCTGGCACCTCTCCCAGCCGTGGGCGGCAGGACTCCTGCACGGGGAAGGGGACGGCTGAGACCTCACTCCTTTTTGTGGCACATTTTGGTCACCTCTGGCACCTCTCTGGCACCAAATTCACAAGGTTCCCCCCCTTTCCAGCTTTCCCCTCCTCTCCCAGGCTCATCCCTGCCCCTCGGAGGCCTCATCTCTGGAAGCACCAAGGGTTTTCTTGGCGCGGCCGCCTGCGGGACGTGGCACAGACAAAGCCGTAAAATGGCCAATAAATCCAGGGAGTTTTCCTCCCTTTGCTGCTTCCTTTGGGATGATGTGAAGATGCAGCAGAGAGGATGAGGCTGGGATCCTGTTCTCTTTGTTCCCTGGAGGGTGTTTTTTTCCACTGGGGCAAGAGGAGCTCTGGGAATATTTTTTACTAAGGGAAACAGGGGGATGACAGCCACAGGTGGGATCCTTGCTCTGGGAAGCAGCCCTTAGGCCAGGACTGGATAATCAAAACTGGGAGGAAAACCAAGAGCCTGGTGCAAATTGGCCAAATTCTTCAGATTTTAATGAGTTTGACCCCCACAGTGACCTGTGGAACTCCCTCATGCTCCTGGGGAGAGACATTGTAAGGAGAAGGGGAAGTTATTCCTCTTGGAAATCTTTCCATGGTCTCTGTACAGAAGGGAAGCTGAGTCCTGGCTGATCCAGGCAGGTTGGAGGAACTTTGAGACAAGGATTTGGCTTGGCTCCATGGTAGTGTGGGATATTTTCCTATTTAAATACATAAATGACAGGAAAATGTCCCAAAATGGTGGGAATGAGCCTTGAGAGCAGCTGTGCTGTGGGGAAACAGCAGCAGGAGAGGTTCAGGAGGGCTGGAAAGGCAGCCCTGGCCGTGCTCTGAGGAAAATTCCCCATGCTGGGGGTCTGCACAAGCCCAGGACCCACCTGCAGTGCCCGAGGGGCAGCCAGAGTCCCCCGGGCTGGGGACACTCACCCCCTTTGGGGTGAGTGACCCGATTTGACAGCGATGACTTGTGTCAAAGCAGCTGCAACCCTGCTTTTCTCCCTCCCCTGGGAAAGGCTCTTGATGCCCCGGGCTGGTGGAGGGAAGCAGAACCCTTCCTCTGGTTGGGAGCCTCCTCTCTTGGCCAAGGCTTTGTCTCAGGCCAGCCCCAGCCTTTCTCTGGATTAATTTAAGATGCTGGGAAGTGCCAGCTTTGGGGGTGGGAGATGCTGTCTGACACTTGTTTGGAGGCCTGGCTGGATAAATCCCCGTGGAATTTAATTTAACCGAGCTGACACCAGTATGAATCACGGCAGCATTCCCAGCCCTTGGACACTTCCTACCAACTGCTCTTGCTTTTTCAAGGGAAGACTAAAAGCATCTCAAAACTATTAAAGTCCTGAAATAATAGTGGGGTTTGTTTTTTTTTTAAATTTCACTGAGGAAAAAACAACATCTGCTATAAAAATCTGCTGGCCAGGGGCAGAGGGAGCGGATCCCACTTATCAGGGTTTGGCTGGTGGAGGCTGGAAGTGCCTCAACCCCGTGATCCCAGCATATCCCAGCGCCGTGCCTCATCTGTCTGCAGGATTAGATGGACACAGAGAGGCTGGGGAAGCTGGGATAAAAGAAAGGACAGAGCGAATTTGATGGAAAGAGGAAGGAAATGAAAGCAAGGTTTCCAGGAAAGGGAAGGAGACAACGGTGTATTTATAAACACTGGGTTTAAGTGAAGGCTCTGGGACACAGTCAGGCTGCTCCACAATGAAATCCATGAGGTAGCTGTCTGCTCCCGGGATTTAACTGAAGAGTGACATCTCTTCAGAGGCAGGAAAGTGGTCAGGACTAAGCATGAAACATGTAGGATGGCAGAATTCAAAAGGATAAACATTATTTGATACCTTATTTATAGGGCACCACAGGGGAAAGGTAAAGGTTTCAGAAAAGAAAGAAGCACTTTAATTTTATCTGGAGATTTTCCAACAATAAAATCTAATCCATCATTCTCCGTGTGTGACTGCTCTTAATGAAAATTTAGAGGCTGTGAGTGAAATTTAGAATTCCCAGGGGATGCTATTAGGAAGATGTCTAGCAGCTATGCAAAACCTGTTAGATCAGGGCCCTGCCAGAGGCCGGCCAGGGCTGCAGTGTGAAAAGGACACCTCAGAATTCGGGGAGCTGAGGCCCCTCCAGCCCCTCCCGGGGGGATTCCTGGGATGGAGGCTCATCCCAGGGCTCCCCCCGGGATCAGCTCATCAGGGACACCAAGATCCAGCCAGGGCAGCTGTGCTGATCCCAAAAGTCAGGGATTTGGGCCATTCCTGTTTGTTTTTTACCCAAAGCACCTCACGGTGCTGATTCCTCTCGTGTCCTCCCCAGGTTTTTTAACTGATCCCAGTTAAGAGCTCTCAAAAGAAGCAGAGGGGAAAAAAACCTGTTTAATCAGAGAATCCTGGAATGGTTTGGGGTGGAAGGGAATTTTAGAGCTCATCCAGTTCCAATCCCACCACCCTCCACCATGCCAGGGTGCTCCAAGCCCCACCCAGCCTGGCCCTGGACACCTCCAGGGATCCAGGGGTAGCCACAGCTTCTCTGGGTGTTCTATTCCATGGCCTCCACACCCTCCCAGGGAGGAATTCCTTCCCAATATCCCATCTAAACCTACACAAGGCTGCTCCACGGCACATCCAACCTGGCTTTGGACTCCTCAGGCCATCTTGGAGCTGCACAGAGCCACAAAGTGCCTCTCATCCCTACTCATTTCCAATCCTCTGCACTTTATTTTTAATTAAAGCAGATCACCAGACTGTTTCCAATAGTTTTTAATGGTCAAAAAGGGGCTTCTATTATAAAGACAATAATGTTCAATTATTGAAGGGCCTGCATGTACATCATGAATCAGTTTAATACCAAAGTCACTGCCAATTATTCAACTGATTCAAAATGAGACTCCATCAGAAAATGTTAAATCACAGGATAAATCTATCCCTGGCAAGGCTTTGGTAATCAAAATTCTCTCAAAGCAGAAAAAGCTTTTTTAAAAGCAGGGGGGGAAAAAAGGTTACAGCTTAAGCCAGACATTAAATAGTAATGCCAGATGTTAAACAGTTGACTGAAATTATTGGCAGCTATCAAAAATGCAAGATACTACTGGGTGCAGAGCTCTGCCACCAAGTTTGTAATCTGGGCAATGGGTTTAAATATTCCTGTCATTTTCTGCCTATGGATAAGAGGCAATTTGGATTATAGAATAATAAACTCCTAATTCTCAGCAGATGAGCATCAGCCTCCTGCAACATCAAAAACCAAGCCCAAGTTTAATGTGGAACCTTCAATGAGAGATGGTTTTAAACTCTGTAATTCTGTTGGATCTGTGGAATTAAGCACAAGGCACTGCTGGGACCCCTGTGCTTGCAGATGGCAGAATGCACCTTGAGAATTCCTGAAATGCTGAACAAAACACCCCAAAAAAGGGTTCACAGATTTTCATGTCAATCTTTTCTATCCCCAAATTTACTTAATTTCAATTTTTCCATGAATTTCTGTGCTGGAGATCTCCAGAACCCAGGGATCACTTGGAGCAGGTATTGCCTGCCCAAAAATCCGTGTTAGCCCTGTCAGTGCTGAAGGGATGGAGCCCGGTTTTCAAAGGATTTGTGCCTCAGAACTTTTCAACCAAACTGAACTGGGGCTCTGTCAGGCTTTCACCCCTTCCTACACACCAGGAAAACCACGTGGGGTGAAAAAACCAGGATTTATACCTCACCCAAGCAGCTCCTGCCTGGTCTCCCACTCTGAATCCTCTTTTTGGGGCTTTTCTCCTGTGTGGACCCTCTGGTATCTCATAGGTGTGAAGGCTTTTCCATGGTTTGGGAATCTTTGTCCCATTTCTTCCTGGATTTGAAGTTTTTGGGTTATGATTAAACTCAGAGAAGGCATAAATGAATTCTCTCACACACATTTGCTTTAATTTTGAATATCTTTTTCCTTCTTTTTCTCCTTCCTTCCTAGCTGCAGAGTTGAGAGTGCGGGCAGCACGGCTGGGTTTGTCCCTGCCTCGGTGGGAACATCCCAGCGCCAGGGCTGGAGGATGGGCGAGGAAAGGGTCAGGACACATCCCCCCAACTGTGAGCTGAAGAAAAATGTTGGCAGAGCAAAGCTTGCCACAGGAAGAAAAGGTTGTCCTGGCTGTTCATATTCCTCCACATGGGGTGAGTAAAACTGTCGGTCAGACCGAAGCGTCTGATGCACAGAGGGGAATAAAAACTCATTAAAGGGCCAAAAGGAAACCCTATTAAAATATCAAATATAAACCGGAGGAGACTTGATCACCCAAGTGCTGGAGGAGTGTCAGGGCTTGAATGAATCTGACTTTTTTTTACCCCTGAAAGCAGAGGAAATGTGTTTTGTGGAAAGCCAGGTGGGACGAGGGGCAGGTAGGGTGTCAAAGAGCACTGATAATATTTCAGGGCCTCGCTCAGAGCCGGCAATACGGAGGGGATTTATCCGGTTTTCGGCGGGGAGGAGAGTGCTGGCAGATTTTTGAAGGCATTCCAACGAGGTTCAGACTCATCTGGTTCTTAAATCGAGAGCTCTTGGCCGCCGCTGTGCCGAGGCAGGAGCATCTCCACTCCTCATTCCCAGGACACAGCCTGGCTCGGGAATCTGCGCCCCTGGCTCCACGGGATCCTCCTGCCCTGGCCCGGCTGCTGTCCTGCTGAAAAGCCAAAAAAAAAAGAGCATTTCATGTGTTCTGAAGTAGCCAGAGAACCAGGCTTCTCACAGCATCTCATTTCTGCTTTATGTGGTCTTGGGAGAGGAAAGAAATTACAGGGGGAAAGAGCTGAATGAAACATTTTCTTCCAAGCACTAAAATCCGTGTTAGCCCTGTCAGTGCTGAAGGGATGGAGCCCGGTTTTCAAAGGATTTGTGCCTCAGAACTTTTCAACCAAACTGAACTGGGGCTCTGTCAGGCTTTCACCCCTTCCTACACACCAGGAAAACCACGTGGGGTGAAAAAACCAGGATTTATACCTCACCCAAGCAGCTCCTGCCTGGTCTCCCACTCTGAATCCTCTTTTTGGGGCTTTTCTCCTGTGTGGACCCTCTGGTATCTCATAGGTGTGAAGGCTTTTCCATGGTTTGGGAATCTTTGTCCCATTTCTTCCTGGATTTGAAGTTTTTGGGTTATGATTAAACTCAGAGAAGGCATAAATGAAGGGTTTCTCTCTCACACACATCTGTTAAATGTGTGGCCTTTGGGATTTGGAGCTGTTGTCCAATTGGTTGAACCTGGCACCAGAATTCAGGTATGACGTTGGGATGAGGTTGTGAGGGGAACGTCACTGAGCCATCACCCCAGAAATTTCACTCCCTCACAAAATCAGGGTTCAAGTAAAAGCTTGTTTCTAATTTAGATGGAACAGATTCCTACTGCAGGCCCTGAGCTTCACTCATTTTCCTCACTCTGTTCCCATTTCCCTCCTGCACAGTGAGGCACGTTCTTATCCCAAGGCCTCCTCCTGAATCCAGGGGGTTTTTTTGGACACCTGGGCTGGTTTCCTCCCATCTCAGCCACACCAGGGCACAAACAGGGCCCGTCCTTCCCTCACAGACACACTAGAATCACCCAAATCCCGTTTCCTCCTGAAACCTGAGCTGGTCCCACACAGCAAAGCACTGAGGGGCTCTCCAGAGGTAAAGGGAGGATGTGCCCTCACAATCCTATGGAGAAAGCCTGAAAACCCCACTACTCTTTCCCAAAAGCTCAGTTCTAAGAATCTCTTTTCCATTTCCAGCTCTGAACATCATTTTTTGGGGCCAAACACAGCCAAGAGGCGTGACAGCAGTCACCTCAAGTGGGCTCAGGTGCTGGATTAGCACTTGCCCAGGTGGGATTGGAGGTTTTGATCCTCAGAGCCTTTTCCAGTCCATTGATCTACCCCAAAGCTTTCACCAGGTACAAACTTTGCAGCAGAATGAGGCAGCAGTGAATGTAAATGGGACATGGAAAGGTTTTTTAACAGATGTTTTAATGGTCTGTTTGCTGTTGTGGTCAGAGAGAAATTCCCTTTGACTTCAGGAGCTGCTGGGTAGAACCCCACTCCTCTGGCCCTCAGCTGCTCATTCCCAGGGAGCTGAAGTTTCCAGGTAATGTCCCAACAGCTGCAGAGCTCCTGGAGGCAGGGACGTGGGAATCACCTGTCAAATAAATAAATAAATCTGTTTGCATTTCCAGCTGTGTTTGGAGATGTTTCTGGCACTTCCCTGGGAGGGTAGGAAGGGGCTGAGATGGAATTCCCAGAGAAGATGTGGCTGCCTCTGGACCCCTGGAAGTGTCTATGGCCAGGCTGGACAGGACTTGGAGAAACCTGGGATGGTGGAAGGAATTGCTGGGATTGGAACTGGGTGAGCTTTAAGGTCCCTTCCACCCCAAACCATTCCAGGATTCTCTGATTCCATGATGTCAGTCCCAGACCTCGAGCTTTGGCTGGATCTGGGCACAAAACCCACCAGGGCAGAGCAGACTGAGCTGAGGCGATGAGAAATTCAATATTTTACACCCACACCACTAAAAATAATTCACCGCCGCCAACTCTTCATCTGGAAAGAGGAACCACCGATGTCGCTGTGTCTTGGACAAGGCACAGCACTCGAGTCCTGACCATATTTAGCCATAAGATCATCTCCCAGGACTTCACAGAATCGTGGAATCACAGGATGGTTTGGGTTGGAAGGGGCCTAAAGACTCATCCAGTTCCAACCCCCCTCCATGGGCAGGGAATCAGGAATTTCTGCATGAGAGCGGAGTTCTAGAGAAAAAACTTCTGGCCGAGCGCCAGCTCTGCTGTTGTTATTTCTCCCTGCTATCTCCACACTTCATTTCATCCCCCAAATTGCTGTGTTGAGTTACTCAAGGTTGTTAAGGAGGCAGCAACAGGGAGGAAATTCTGTCTCTAGAAAATGCCCCACACTGCTGAAATCAGGCCACCTATTTCGGTGTCAGGTTTAAATTTTGTCACTGTAAGCACAGAAACTTGAAACATTTTGCCCAAATGTGTTGAAAGCCACGAAGACATTAAAGATTATTCATGGAATAAATATTCATTTGCAGGAAGAGGGTGTTTTGGTTTTTTTTTTAATGCATGAATATTTCACGCAGTTGCTTGAAGGAAAAGGTGATCACATTCTGAGTGCTGTTTATATAGTTCCTAATATTAAGGATATCAGGAATTAAAGGTATCAGGACACTTCGTTTTTAAGATGTAATCATGGAATAGAATCTCAGAATGGTTTGGGTTGGAAGGGATATTAAAAACCATCCAGTTCCAACCCCCTGCCACGGGCAACTCCTGCTTAAGTTAAAATCCTTCCTACATTTTCTTTAACTGGTTGTTATTATTAGTAAAAAAATTCCCTCAGAATAAGTCCTCAAACTTTCCCTCCCAGGTGCTGTAACACCATCACTTTGCTGAACAATTTTAACCACAAACACATTGCACTTGCTGCCCTGAACACCAGAAAATATCTTTATTTTATTCACAGGTCCCGTCGGCTTTTTCCCTCTGAAAACTCTATTCCCTGTGCCAGCAGCACATTAAGACATCGCAGCTTCCCCTCTCCAGCTTTCCCTGGTTCAGAATTCCCATTTTTTGAGGTCGAGTCTTGGCTGAGCCTGTGTGGAGCTCTGATACCATCTAGTGTTGATGCCTTAAGTTTTAGTTTTCATGTTTTTCGGATTCTCTGCTGTTTAGGGGTGTAGTTCTAAGCCTCACATTAAGTGTCAGTCAGCTCTCTTCACAGAGTAGGGAGACAAAACAAATCCTTTTCCTACCGAAGACCAAGGACAACTGTTACAAGTTTTCAGGTCCAAAAGCATAAACAACAGTGAACTGAAGAAAGAAAACAAGAAGAATGAGACTTCACAACCCAAAGCTGTAATTGCACAATTAAACTTCAATGTGCAAATGGACCAAAACTTATAGAAGTGTGAAACCTCGCGGCCGGCCATCCATTTTGTGACCATTTTGTGTTCACCTTGGGTGTAGCCCTGCTCAGGCTCTTTTGCTGCCCAAGGTGTACCCTTAAAGGCCCTTCAATAAATATTTACTTTATTCTCCAGCTCTGTTCAGTCTCTATTTCAGGTCAGCCTTCCCAAGCATCAGTGTTGCTAAGCATCCGCTGCTGGCCGTGGCTTTTCCTGGCCGATGTCCTGACAGATTGGGGTGAGGAGAAGCAGCCACAGCATCTCCTTCTCCAGCAGCTGGGGGTGAGCAGGTCCTGCAGGACTGGCAGTGGAACAACTGGGAACCCCAGAGAATGGGGGAATAGCCTGGTTTGGAAGGGACCCCACAGGGTTAAGGCAGTCCAGCTCCTGCCCTGCACAGAACCGTCCCCAAGAGCCACATTTCCCTGCCAGGAAGCTGCAATGAGCCTCCCGTCTCCTGGGCTGGGTGTTCCCGGTGTAACTGGAGAAAGGCACAGAAATTCTTGTGATTATCATGGAATTCTGGAATGGTTTGGGTTGGGAGGCACCTTCAAGACCGTCTCATCCCAACCCCCTGAAGCTCCCTCAGCTGCTCCTACGGCTTCACCTCAAGGTACCACCTTTGTCTCACTCCTTTGGGTGCTCTCGCAAAGCTTAACATCTTATATTTTGGCGACCAAAACTGCTCAAAATACTCGAGGCGAGGCCAACCCCAGTGCAGAGTGTGGTGTGGGGGTCTTGAGTAATGAAGAATGTAACTATTTATCTGTAAGGACCAATCAGGTCCTGGCAGAATGGGGTCAGAGGTCTCTGTAATTAGATGAACCCTTGCTCTTAATGTGGCAACTAAATGTGAAATCACCAATTAGGTACTGGTAGAAAGTGGGGGGATGTCTCAGTAATTACAGGAGAAATGGGTGTTGATGTTTTCGCTACTGACTGCATTTGAAAGAACCAATAAAGTTTTGGGGGCAAGCCTGTGGGGGTTTAAGAACCTCAGACCGGGGAGATTTGTTACAAAGTAGTTCGAACTTCAGGGAGGAGCTTGCTGGCTTAATAGATTTGTGAGTATGAACTTCATCCAAGGTCAACTTAAATTGAGAATTAATAATTAACGTGATGGGGCTTTACATGTTAAAGGGGGAATATGTAGTATTTGGGACTGTACCTTCCTACTGCCTCAGCCAAGGGGGAAAAGAGGAGGGAAACATTGTCGGGAAATAAGGATAAAAGGAGGCTGTGACTTCCAAAAACTCCAGAGAGAGCCTCCAGAGGTATGGCGCAGTGGGCTCTCTCCATTATCCGAATAAAGCTGATTTTTGCAGCACTCCTCTGTCTCTTGGTGGACACGGGCCCGTCCCAGCGGCGCGCTGTGCAGGCGGCACCTGCCGGGCCACCGGGGCCACCGTGACGGCCACAGACACACAGGGGACAGCGCGGGTGCCGATTTTGTGGAGAATCAAGCGTTTATCTATCGCTTTTTTTATCTCAAAGAGTTTTATTTCAGCTGTGCCAGCCCCCAGCCCGTGCCCGCAGCAAAGATGGCGGGCGCCGTGAGGGCGGAAGCGGGGCCGGGCCCGGCATCGCCGCCCCGGAAGCGCTCGGGCCTTCAAAGAGTGGCGGGCAGCGGGAGCGGGAAAGCGCCGGGACCGCGGGGAGGCAAACGCCGGGAATTGCGGGCAAAACGGCACGGCTGGAAGGGCTGGGTGGGCACGGGGAGCTCCTTACGGGGAGCTGCGTCTGGGGGTGCGTTGTAGCCGTTGGGAGGGGGCGGCGGGGCGTGAGGAGGGTCGGGGGTGTCGGAGGGAGGGGAAAGGAACGGGATAGTAAAGGGACATTAAAGACAATCCAGCCCCCTGCCAAGGGCAGCTTCTGCTTAAGTTAAAATCCTTCCTAGATTTTCTTTATCTGGTTATTATTAGTGAAAAAATCGGTTAGAATCAGTGCTCGAAGTTTGCCTGCCAGGGGCTGTAGCAGCGTTGCTTGCTGTTGTGGAGGGTGAGGCGGGGAAGGGGAGAGGAGTGCGGGTGTTGTGCTGCGTGTTCCTGCTCTGCCCGGGGTAAGGGACAGCTGAATTGTTAACGTGGGAGTTGTTATCGTGGAATTCTGGAATGGGAGGCATTTTAAAGCTTATCCTGTCAGCAGAGTTCAGGCAGGAGAAACAAACTTTCCAGAGGTACACAGTGATAGAGAGTCAGGCTTTGCTTTATTCTGGCCAGGATGTGCCATGGAAAACATTCTGTATACAGATTTATTTTTTTTTTTTTACTAGACATCCTGCAGATTTATACGCACAGAACTCAAAGCAATTCCCGTTTATTGGTTCCAAATTTAAAGTTGCATCGTTTCCAACCATCCAGTCCCACCACTTGCCACGGCCAGGGACACCTTCCACTACATCAGGATGCTCCAAGGCACATCCAAGCTGGTCTTGGACACTTCCAGGGATCTGGGAGCTTCTCTGGGAACCTGTGCCAGGGCCTCCCCACCCTCCTGGGAAAGGATTTGTCCCCAAATCCCCTCTAACCCTGCCCTTTCAGTGGGAACCCATTCCTTGTCCTCATTCCACAAGGAATCCAATCAACCCCACCGTTCAGCTCGTCTCATTTTTAATTTTTTTTTCTTGTTTTTTCCCTCTCCTTATTTTCAGGCTTCTCTGAGATCTGGATCAAAGCTCCAGTGAGTTTTGAGCTGCTGAGTGCACTGAGGATGAAACATCTCTGCCTCTAGTGAGATTTACCCAACAGAGAAGAATTTGTGTCTCAGAGGAGTCTTTTTCTTCCCTTTTTGAGGAAAACACCTTAAAAGTGCAAATGGAATGCCATTGTTGCCCTGGTGGCTGCAGAGTGGTCCCAGTTTGGGCGTTTGTGCCCATGTGGCCATCAGAAAAGGAGGAGGAGGAGGACATCATCCTGATCAGTGATGATGAGGATGTAGTGCAATGCCCAGTTGATGATGGTGATGAGAGCACCCAGGGGAGTTCTGTCATACTCGTAGAGCCACAAGGTAAGAGCTGTTCCCTTGCTGCTGCTGGAGTTCCCTGAAAGATTTGGGGAATAAGCTGAAGGAATTCTGGGTTATGCTTAAAATCTGGCCTTGTGCTGCACAAGTGAATGAAACCAGGAGGAAATCCCCAATTTGTTCTTTGATGCAACCACTTGAAAGGATGCTGCTATGTAGTTTTAAAATACTTTAAAATTGAACTTAGACTGGGCCGTTTCAGTGTCAGCTGGGTCCTTTTTGATTTCATATCCCCTGGTTTGATAGTTCATGGAAGTTTTGTGTGCCATTCTGTCAGATCCCAAAAAAATATGCTTCAAAGTGTTCAAAAAGTAAGTATCAGTAATTTCCAAGGAAGTTGTAGCTACCTTTTACACTGATTTACACCTCCTGCTCTCTTTCCTGCAGAGAAATCTACCCTGGAAGAGAGCAGATCAGAAGAAAAGGTGGATGAGGAAGGGGATTTAGTGGTTACCTACTGTAAGCAAGCAAATGTGATGCCTCACGCCAGACACGACTGCACCACACACCCCTTTGAGTATGTCCAGGGCTGGCCAGTCCCCTTTGGGGTCCCATTTTCCACATTTAGCACTCTCACAGCTGGCTAAAGGGGTGATTTTCCTAAATAACCTTCTGGTTTTCAACTCTGCAGGAGAACAGAGAGTGATACTTGCTCCCCCCTTGGGAAAAACGCAGATATTTGTGATCAGTGCTACTGCTACATCTGTGACAAACTGGCTGCTGAGGTAAGGGCAGGGCACAGCTTGCAGGAGATAAAATTATGGATCAAATGAGAGCTTTAGGCTCAGATTTTTGGCAGCAGCTCTGCTCAGGTGGCTGTGCCTAAATAACTCTGGCTCACAAGTTCTTGAGGACAGCAGGTCAGGTTTAATAGAAAATGAGTTATTTATTGAATAGACAGGAGGGAACAGAGGGCTTTTAAAAGTTATTTATTACTCAGGATAAAGCAAAGAATTACAGCAGGCATAAAGCAGTGCACAATAACAAGGTGCCTGCATTAAAGCTGGAAGAGAAATAGGATGGATTAGGAGTCAGTAATTCTTCCCTTCCAGGAAAGAGTTAAGGGTTCTAAGAGAATAATACAGGAAATTTGATTAGCAGTTCCTCATAACTACTAAAAGTGTGCTTCTGTTGGGGTTTATTTTGAGACTGGGCAGTTGTTGGAGTAAACATCTATTTGTTTATATTATGCACCCCATTTGCTTTGGGCACACAGTGCATTTTATCAAGTGAGATTACTAAACCAGACTCTTTTTAATGGGTTAGAGAAATGTCAGCTTTTTTAGACTGTCCTCAGTGGAGTTAGGAGTGCAGGGAATTGTGTGGGGGTGGTTTATTTGCTTGGACCTTCTGTGAATTTCAGAAGGCTTTGAGCTGTGAGCAGAGTTGGTGTGAACAGGCAAAGGCAGGGCTCTGTTCCCAGTTTCCAGTGGGGAGGGTGCCAGCCCTGAGGGTCTCTGTGAAGGGCTCAGCAGTGACAGGGAATCAATAAGGGTCTTTTTTTGGAGGGGTTGCCATGATATCACATTGTTGCCTGTTCTAGTATTTACTCAGATTGTTGCCTGTCAAAAACTTAGGTGCAGGGAGGATGAAAGGAATTGTAACCCCTCACTCAGTGCTGAGGGGAAAACACGAAAATCCAACCACCTCTCCCTTTTTTTCCCGTTTTCTGCCCCAGTGCCAGTTCTGGACAGTCTCTTTCCTGTGCCACTGCAATGCTCACAACAAAAGTGAGTTCTGGAAGGCCCAGAGGAACTCTGCCCTGGCTGGAGTCCTGGCCACCTTCAAGCTGGAGCTGCTGGAGCTGGACGCAGAGCTGCGGCACGGGGGTGGGTGCTCTGCCCTGGCAGGGCTGGGCAGCAGCTTCCTGCTCCACACCAATCCTTGGGCAGTTTTTAAGGAGCAAACTGCTGTGCCTGCTTTGGTTTTCTGTGCTTGGATCAGGGTTTGCAGGTGCAGATCCCTGCTTTTCTCAGTCTGGGAGAATCACTGAAGGGTTTGGGGTGGAATGGAGCTGGGATCATCTCCTTCCAAGCCTTCCCATGGGCAGGGACACCTCCCAATCTCCCAGGGTGCTCTGAGCCTGGCCTTGGACACTGCCAGGGCAGCCACAGCTTCCCTGGGCACCCTGTGCCAAAGCACCCACCCTCACAGGGAGCAACTCCCTCCCAGTATCCCACCTAAAGTCCCCCTGTTTCAACAACAAAGCTTTCCTGACCAATTAAACTGGATGCAAACGATTCCTTAAATAATTTCACATGGGTAACATTTTTCCCCTAAATAATTTTACATGGGGAAACTTTCTCTTTTGATTTTGAAAAAAACCCTCTTTTTTTTTTTTTCTTTTTTTTTTCTTTTTCTTTTTTTTTTTTTTTTTTTGTCTTGTCTCTTAGGAGATCTCCTAGAAAAATTCATCAGGGATCTTTCTGTAGCCTATGGCAAATACCTGAGAGGAGAAAGGATATGTCCCCCAGGATATCAGTGCTACTGTGAGCCAAAATTGCCCCCTGGGCAGTGCAATGTCTGCAGCTCACGGAGCACAGAGGTGGTGTACAAGTAAGTGACAGTAGATTTGAGTTTGTCAGGGCAGCTTTGATTGATTTAATGAGTTATGGTCAGAATTGTGACACCTGAGATAGCAAAAATAGAGTTGAGAGAACTTGGTCAGCAAGATAAATCGCATTTGGCTGTGGTTTAAAATCCCTCTTAAATGTGTCATTAAATCTCCTGTGCTGTGCAGGGCAGCTGATGATCTCTGACTGTTATAACCTGGGAAAGAGTGAGCACTGGCTTTTGGGGTGGCTTTAGTGGGGTATTGGGCAGGAATCCTTCCCTGGGAGGGTTATGGGCCCTGGCAGAGGTTCCCAGAGCAGCTGTGGCTGCCCCTGGATCCCTGGCAGTGCCCCAGGCCAGGCTGGACACTGGGGCAGTGGAAGGTGTTGGGGTTGGAATTAAAGTTTCCTTCCAACCCAAACCATTCTGGGATTCTGTGATTTTTACTAATATATTTTTTAGAACGAATTTCACCTTTTCACTGGTGTAACAAACCTTCAAAGTACCCCAAGTATTGGTTCTGCCAGCACCTTCTCACTGTGATTGCTCTCAAGCTGTGGCATGGCCACAGTCACCACTTGTTTAGGAAACCCGTTGTTGGAGACCCTTGATCTTACAGGCCACTTGACTTTCTCAGGTATTCTGATGTTTTCGAGCTGGTAACAAGATTTTTAAATCGGGCAGAACAAGAAAGTCCCAAAGCTGCTGCTGTCATGCTGCTGGGAGCAGCTAAACAGATTGCCCTGCACAAAGACCCTTCTGTGTAAGTACCTGGCCCACAGAGAGTGGGGGATCTTCCTCCTTCCCTCCAGGGGAGGGGAATTAGTGGGAGATCCTGGGGGTTTTGTTTATTGGGGGTGAGGAAAGGAAAAGTCCCAGCCCGGGCTGCAGCACAGCAAGAGGAAGGTGAACACGCTGAGGGAGAAGTGGGATTTGGGGGAAGAGTTTGGATGTGAGAGGGGAAAGTTAAACAGGAATGAGAGTTTGAGATTATTTTAAAAATCTCTGCCAAGGAAAAGCCAGATATAACTTTACAGGAGAGCTTAGACACAGCGAAGGAAAACAAGCAACAACAAAACCGAAGGTAATGCAGGCATTCAGATAAGGAAACGAACCGAGAACCCCCCAGGGGAGTGTGGGACAAAAGGAACAGCAGAGATAAAAAGGAACTCGGCATTAAAAGCTTAACAGCTCTTCAAACTATACCTTAGGCTTAACAGTTCAGCATAGAAACAGCGCTTAGACCTAACTTAAGCTTAAAGTAAAACTTAACAATTTAAGGGGACTAACACTTAACATTTAAGCTAACTTGAAACTTCGAAGTTACACTTGGCAACTTCAGCAAAACATTTTTCAACAGCACAAAGAGCTTTGCTTTGTGAAGCCCGAACATTTTGGGGTTTAAATTCTGGGGTTATGGTAAAAGAGAAGGAAATGTCTGGGTTGGTTTGGAGCAGCAGCTCCCCTGCAGTTCCTGCTGAGGAATGATGCAGGTCTGCAAGGAGCAGCCTGCATTTCTTATCTGGGAATTTTGCACTTCAGCACTGGTGTCAGTCTTCGCAGGAATTTTATCAGCATGCCAGCTTCCAAGATTTTTCCTTACAAAGTGTTTTCCTCAACAGTTGAGTGCAGAGAAGGGGGAAAGGCAGGGAGGGGAGCCAGGCATTAATTAGTGCTGGTTTTTTCCAGGTTTAGGAGCTATCAGAACCCTGGCCACACTGCTTCCCTGAAGATTGCTGTCCCATTTCTGTTCCAGAGGTGAGATTGCTTTCCTTGCTGGCTGCAGACTTTCTGCTTGGCTTTAAAATGCCTTTCAAGGTGGCAGCTCCTCTGTTCAGAGGCTCATGGGGGGCCAGAGCAGGCTGTGCTGTTGCAGCAGGGAGTGAAGGGTGGCTGGGAGAGGTCAGAGCAGCAGCCTGGCAGGATTCCTCTGGGATGGAGCATGGAAATTCTCCCCAGAGGCTGGGGAATGAGGACACACAGCTCCCTTGGCTTAATTCCCTTCCCATTTTAGCTCTGTCCTTCACCTTTCCCCCCAAATTCACCTGCCACAGAAGGTTGATGAGTGAGGAATTAAATTCTTTCCAACCCAGTTCTATATTCTCATCTGCTCTGGAGCTAATGGATAGGTACAACCTAAATCTTTCAGCAGTTTTCATTTTAAATTGCTATTCTTGGTTTGTTGGTTTTTAATTTCTCACTTGGAACAAAAATGGGAAGAGTTTGTCTTTACCTGCCTGCCAAAATTTTAAAGAGTAAACTTTTCTTTTTTATCTCCACTAATGAATTAATACAGAAATGGTTCCAGTAGCAGGGAAGGTGCAGGAGCTCAGGTCCAGCAGAGTTTGAAGTGTTTGCTGTACACATTCCTTTGTTTAAAATCTTAAAACTCACAGAACCTTGGTTTTAGACATAACAGCACAGTAATAATTTCATTATTCACTACAAAACTTAAAGCAGAAATTCAACTACAAATCCAACCAAAAAACCTAAACTTGTGTCGTTTCCCATATTAAAAAATACAACTTGTTAGTAACTCACCTTATTTTAAAATCCTCTTTTTGGATGGTTTTTCTTTGCAAATCACAGGATCACAACCCGACTTCAGAGGATGCTGGTGTTGTGTGACTTCCCAAAAATTCTGTATGAAAAGTTTGTTCAGTTTTTTCAGTCCATCCCCCTTCCCCCTCACTGCTACGCCTTCTCAAACAGGTGAGTGGATTTGGATGTATAGCTGAGTGGATTTGGATGTATAGCTGAGTGGACTTGGGTGCCTGTGGAATGTTCTTTCCCTGACAATAAAAGTGGAAGCATTTTAGAGAAATATTTCAGTATTTGCTGCTTCCCCTGTTTGTTCTTTGATGCTGTGACTGAGCTGTTCTCCCTAAAGTGTTTCCTTTCCCCTAGAACTGAGCTTTAAGCTCCAAAATGCTTCATTAATCAAACCTCACAATCTTTAAATGAGCTAATTAGTGATGTACAAGCAAACACAGTTTAAAAATCACTGTATTTTTATCCTTTCAGCTTGAGGGTGTTGCCCTGGGGCCACGTGTTACTGACCACAGTTCTGAAAGGCCAGAACATCACTGGGCAGAGGAGACTGAAAGGAAGGAAAACTTTACTGTGGGAAGCCCTTCCTGTTGTGGAGGCTCGAGTGGAGAAACTGCTGGAGAAAAAGAAGTGAGATTGGTTTGGCTTTTTCATTTGGGCACCTCAGTTCTTTCCTTTTGACTGCTCCAAACCTCTGTGCTTTGCTATAATCAGGAAACACAAAACACAGATTTATTTTTTTTTTTAATATTTTTTTTCTTCTCAACAAGGCCAGGAGCTTTTTGAAGTTTCTCAAAGCCTTTTAAATGCCTCAGTGCTAGAGTGTCTCATTTCTGTGTGTCCATAAATCCTACAGCTTTTGCATGTTGAATTTTCAAGCAATTCCCCTTCACCAAAGGCTGACAAGTGGAAGGCAGCCAGAAAAGTCTGTTCTGGGTCTTCTACTCCAGAAAATCCAATATCCCAAAGAATCCAGTCCACTTAAAGAGTTCAGCTGCAAGGCAACCTCTGGTTTTATTTCATCAGAGTTGAGATAATCTGGGAATAACCTCCAAGAATTGATTTCCAGCTGTATTTCAGTCCTGCTGTGCAATGCAGGACAGAATGTGTGGGAAGCTCTCCTTGTTTGCTTCTTCCATTGCAGGAAAGATTTTCCCTGTGCACAGTTTTGCATTTCCTTCTCACCCTCTGCTTTTCTCCCCAGGTATAAGGAAGTTGTTCGGTACCTGAGAACTGTGAAATGCAGTGAAAACCGAAGGTAAAGGGCTTTGCCCCCAGGTTGGGGTTATTTTTGGGGGCCCCCAGGTTGGGGTTTTTTTTTCGGGGGCCCCCAGGTTGGGGTTTTTTTTTCGGGGGCCCCCAGGTTGGGGTTTTTTTTTCGGGGGCCCCCAGGTTGGGTTT